>JAPYZJ010004969.1:0-21219 GCA_030522765.1 Ophioninae sp. B BG-2022a
ACCTTCTAATAGGTTTTTTGCTTCTAAACCTTCTAATAGTTTTTTTTCTTCTAAACCTTCTAATAGGTTGTTTTCTTCCAAACCTTCTAATAGGTTTTTTGTATCTAAACCTTCTAATAGGTTTTCTGCTTCTAAACCTTCTAATACGTGGTTTTCTTCTAAACCTTCAAATAGGTTTTCTGCTTCTAAACATCCTATTAGTTTTTTTGCTTCTAAACCTTCTAATAGGTCTTTTTCTTTTCAACCTTCCAATAATTTTTTTGCTTCTAAACCTTCCAATAATTTTTTGGCTTTTAAACCTTCTTATAGGTTTTTTGCTTCTAAACCTTCTAATAGATTATCTGTGCATCAATCGATAGCCAATTTTGGATTCAGGCCTGAAACACCACCAGCATCGGTGGCTCCAATTTTCGTAATCGGTCTAACGTTTAAATCGGACTTCCAACGGTCACCAGCAAACATGACATCAACTCGCAGCGATAAACTTCGCGGCTGCAATCAGTCACGGTCAAAACGAGCCATTTGGATTATCGCGAGTAAAAGTAGCTCGTTTTATCGTTCGTGTGGATCAAACGAGCGACGGGAGTTCGCCCGGTTTATTAAATCGTCGTTTCAGAACCTGGACACACTTTCTTCATCGAAAGCACCAACCGGACACAATTTCTCCACTTGAATCTCAATTACGGCAATTGTACGTACGAGAGTTTCCATCAAGATTTTCACTTATCGCCAATGTTAGATTGGATTTCTTTTTACGTTGTTTTTAAAGCGTGTTTGTGCAAAGTGAACATCTCAAATATCAGATTCTAATAGTTTCACTGGAATTCTTAACGATTTAACAACACGAAGAAGATCGAAATCACAAATTTTTCGAAATTACTTTTCTCAGCGACGGTTACGATTTCGATGAAAAATCGAGCATCAGTCTTTGCAGAAAACGTAGTGGAAGAGGTTGATGCTTTTATTTGATAATTAAAATGTTCCATTCTTGAGAAAACACGATTCGTAAATGTCGCTTATCAGCTGATTAATAGATCTGCGCTTCTTCATGATATATTATCAATATCATCATACATTACAGCATTTTAAGGCCGTCTACGTTCTTTATTCAGATTATTAGGTGTAGTAAAAAGAAATCCATTTTTTTAAAAGTCTCTTATCAGCTGATTAATTGATCTGCGCTTCTTGATGATATATTATCAATATCATCATACATTACAGCATTTTAAGGCCGTCTACGTTTTTTATTCAGATTATTAGGTGTAGTAAAAAGAAATCCATTTTTTTTTAAATGTCGTTCATCAGTTGATTAATAGATCTACACTTCTTGATTTTTGGTTGGAACCCAAACAAACCCAAACGAACGAAGACTGCTGTGAAAATTCTGAAACGATGCCACTTTTCCCAGACTTTTTTCACAACTTCCTCAGCCAAGTAGAGCAACTTTCTATGGCCGATCCAGGCCAGAGAACTCCCGGAGAGATGAGAATCCTGTCGCCTTTTTCTACGAGTCTATCAAGACGATAAAAAAAAGAGACAGACATCCGTCATCGTCGATATTGTATCGCGAAATCCGGTCCGATTGAGGCTGACGTGAAAATCGTCAATGTACTTCATAAATGGCAGCTACTGAATATTTATATTTATATTTATAATTATATAATAAATATATAATATATAAAATTTATTATCTATATATTTATATAAAATATATATATTTATAAAATATAAAATATATAATGTTTATTATATATTAATATTTATAATTTCAACTAAAACAAAAATTTTCCTAAATTTCCTCACTATCCTAGGTCCTCTTAATTATAAAGTCCTTGAGATAAGATATAAATAGTTTTTAAAAAATTGTACGAAATTTTTGGATGCATCGAAAATACATTAGAATTATCCTAGTGCTATTGCTATTTTTATGAGCATGCGAGTATATCTATAAATATGCTCCGGGGAAAAACGAGCTCTGTAGCCTCTGACGGATCAATACCATTGCTTCTGCGGGTCCAGACGACCTTGAATCTTCTGAAATCACGGCCATGAGAATTTCATTCCCAAATTTCTCAAAGCTGACTAAAAAATTCGACATAATTTTTATTTCAAACAAAATCATTTTTTTTTTTTCAAAAATCATGAATGTTTAAATGACGAATTGAAAGTTTTTTAAAATGGTAGATTTTTTTTTTCTTTGGGTTCAGGAAAAATTTTAGATTATTTGTGATTGCTTGGAAAAATGAAAAAAAACCAAAATTTCGTCTACTCACATTTGGATTTGAATTTTTCTTTGGCGCAGCGAAGAGTCGAACCCGTAGGCATCGTGATACTCGTACCCTTGAATTTGGGAGTCGAATTCTCGGTGTGGGTCGTGGTCGATATCGTCGATACGATACCTTGCTCCATATCGACGTGGAGAACAGCAGGTTTCTCTCTGCACTCTGATCGATTTTATCTGCACGTGGGTTTAATCGTACATGAAAATAAAAACACAAAAAAAAAAAACAGTCATTAAACAATGATAGGACCGTTGACAGTCGATCGCGATTAAGACATGTTTGGGTTTTGAGATACGAACAAGCACGTCACAAATTCCATTATTATTGATCTTCGATTATCGAAAACTTCCATTGGCGAAAACTAGATAAACTCGGACAAACAGACAATATAATCATGCCCAAAATTTAATAAGTAATAAATCCCATAATTACCAACTTTCGAAAAAAATTACCATTTATAAAAAAGTTTTTACAAACTTTTGTTAAAAAAAATATCTAAAATTAAATGGAAATTTTTTAATTAATATGAAATGAAATGAATATACAAACCCAAACAACCGAAAACAAAAATTTATATTTTTGTTTTCGGTTGTTTGAGTTTGTATATCCATTTCATTTCATATTAATTTAAATAATTTCCATGTAATGTTAGATATCATTTTTTTAATAAAAGTTTGTAGAAATTTTTTGATAAACGGTAATTTTTTTCGAAAGTTGGTAATTATGGGATTTACAAACCCACACAAAAATTTATATTTTTGTTTGGGGTTGTTTGGGTTTGTTTCAGTTAAATGGAAATATACAAACCCAAACGACCCCAAACAAAAATATAAATTTTTGTTTGGATTTGTATATTTCCATTCAATTTTAAAACTCGTAAATAAAGAATAAAATATTTCATTGATTCCATTCATAAAAATAACTAAAAAGAAATGGAAATTTCCATAATAATTTCCATGTATGAATTTAAATTAAATTCAATTAAATTAAATAAATTTAAATTAAATCATTTCCATGTATTAATTATAAATCATAAAATATATTTTGAGCCTCCATAATTTCTACACATTCATCAATGAATTCTTCTCATCTGTGGGTGCTATAAAAAAAAATAATATTAGAACAGCAGCCCAGATATTTTCTCAAGTGCCAAACGCCAGCTCGAAGAAAGCAAATATGTAAGGAAGAAAAAAAAAAGATTTGCTACTGTACTTGAGTTCTAGCACACCCAGTGTCTTTATTCTCCACTCGATAACACCTTTTCTGATAACAGAGAAATAGGATCGAAACACACACGAAGGAACTTACAATTTTTTCTAAAAGGAGACGTCACGTCTGGGGGAACTCATTAGGAATAACTACTCTTATGACTTGATTAGATAATTCTTGGAACGTCAAATAAATCAAGAATACGTCAGCTGCTGTTAATCCTAGATAACACAAACTCATATTTTACCAGGGTAATTAAAAAATTGTTATGTGCTCATTAACGGTGATCAACTCTATTTGCCAATTTTTTACGAGCTAGAAAAAAAGAAAAAAAACAAAGAATTTGACGTGTAGTAGTAGATAAGGCGATTCGTGGCCAGACACCTATACGATAATTTCCTTTCTTTTTTTCTTCACGCTCGAAAAAACACGAAATAATTTTTTTAGATTTTTTTATGATTTAAAAAAAACAAAAAATTTGACGGGTAGTAGTAGATAAGGCGATTCGTGATCAGACACGTTAATAATAATTTCGTTGCTTTCTTTTTTTCTTGTTTTTTCTTCACGTTCGAAAAAACGCAAAACTATTCTTCTTTTCGTCTTTTCGCAATTTTTTGGAAACAATTTGGGTGGACATTTTTGAAATTTCTGATTTTTATCGATCAGACCGATGATTATGTAATAAAGGACTGCAGGGAAGGAATATCGTGTGGTATGGAAATACAGTTTTTTTTCTGTACGTTTATCGTTTTTGAAAAAAAAAATTTTTTAAATAGACTAACTTACGATACATTGTTTTCGAAAAAAAAAAATAAACCAATTTGACCACCTTATTATATGAAAAAATCACAAACCTAGCTAGACTTTTATCGAGGCAAACGATTTTTCCAAAAAAAATCAAAGCCATCGAAAATTACAAAATAACATTCAAAAATCATGGAAAATCGCCAAAAAGTCATTCTCAAGAGTGGTGCATCGTAACTCACGATATCGTAAATTCATTTTTCCATGGAAATCCCGAAAGAAAAATCACTATCCTCATCGATCAATCCCAACGAAAAAAAAAAAAAAAAACAAAAACAAAAACAAATTTAAAAAACGAAACTTGTTTGACGCACCAATGCTTTTTTTTTTTTTTTTAGAAAAAAAACGTTGGATTTTCTGTTGTCGATCCTAGGTCGTCTTCGGTCAGGTTTTTGATAGAATTTTGCCGATTAAATTCGAAAAGTGCACCCGTGAGATTACGATTGAAAGTCTCTGGTCAAAAATGTTGTTTACTTCGGTGTACGTGTTTGTCGCGTGGCTCGGAAGATACTGGCACGTTTCGCGTACTGCTCGCGACTCTATATGTGGAAAAAGACTCCGAGTGCTCCGTACCCTCTTCCTCGTGTACGACAACGAATTCGAGAGAGCGTAAACGCTTCCGAAACCGAGGCCGATCGTTCACGAAACTCCCCTCGTTAACTGCAGGATGGGCGTCAAAGTAGCGTCGATTCAAGCTGCCAGAGCTTAAGGCCTTAAATCTGTCCAGACTTTTGAAAAAATCGATTTTTTTTTTACAGTTTATTATTATTTATTATTATATTTATATATTATTTATTTTATTATTTATAGGGGTGGGGTAGAAAACCCGAACTGCAAATGACCAGAAAACTCAAAATTCCGAATTTGAATATTCCGAAACTACAAATTTGGTAAATTTTTGGGTTTGTTTGGGTTCGTTTAAAATTGAAGGTTTTAAATCAAACTAAAGAAACCAAACAAACCCAAAGAAATTTCGTGAACCTTTTACTGCCATGAGCTTTACGAAATTTGTGGTTTTGGAATTTTGGAAATTCGGAATTTTGAGCCTTCTGGTCAATCGAAGTTCGGATTTCCTACCCAACCCTAATTATATTATTATTTTTATTATTATTATTATTATTATTCTATTATTATTATATTATTTATTATATTATATTCATATTTTTATTATATTTTGGAAATTCGGAATTTTGAGCCTTCTGGTCAATCGAAGTTCGGATTTCCTACCCAACCCTATTTATATTATTATTTTTATTATTATTATTATCATTATATCATTATTATATTATTTATTATATTATATTCATATTTTTATCATATTTTTTCTTATAGTTTTAGACGTTTCTCTGTGGAAATCAATTCTAAAAATTCCGTATACCAGCCAAAAAAAGGCTTCGTGATTTTTTTATTAAATGTTAACTTCCACAAAAAATCTATAAAATATAAACAATATAGTGTTGTTTTTATCACAACTGAAATGAGTCTTGTCTCTAAATAAAAACAATTTCATTGGATAAAAAAATAAATCTCCGGATTTTACTAATGACACTAATTAGCCGGAACTTCCTGTTACAAAAAGACTTTAATAATAATGGAATCAAGGCAGAAAAAAGTACTCGATTTTTTTCACCCGTATTTCGTGTTTTCTCGCGCTTTAATTATCTCTCGCAGCGCAAAAGAATCATTTTTTCATCCCCCCCCCCCCCCCCCCCCCACCCTTCCACCTCGGCCTCGCTCTTTTTCAATGCCACGATTACTCGAATTATTGAAAAAAAAGAGCCGCTGATGACACAAGGAATTTTCGTGTAACCCGGAAATACGATGTGGCGTAGCCAAAGTGGAACGGGCTCACGATGTAGGTCATTCTGGGTCAAGGTCAACTCGAGAATCTCAACGTACGACTGCGAAGATTCGCGAACGAAATTCACGATGTTTCAACATTTTTCGCTCACCTGGGATAAGTCGATTTGCAATTGGATTCATTTTTAGACTAATAATTATTATTATTTATTTATTACTTATTTTTTATTTATTTATAATTTATTTATTTTCACAAGGTAAAATTAACAATAAAACGTAGTCCTATAATAATAAAATACAATTACTATAATAATAATAATAATAACAATAATAAGAACATAATAATATAATAAATATAATAATTAATAAATAATGTGATATATGCAATAATATATTATTATAATTTATTTTTCCAGTCGATTCTCAATCTTTCAACTTTTTTCTATCTCCTCACGAATTTGCACAATCCGGATTCATCCATTTTTCAATATTGCGGGGAGAAACGTTGAATCGAACGATAAAAATCACGACATCAATTGATTTCTATCGGAAAGATTATCCTAACTTCGTATTTTATGATTTGAATTATTTGCAATCGGCCGATCGAGATTCCCAATTGAATTTAAATTCTTGCGTCACGAATCACTTTCGAATGCTGGATTCGAACAAATAGAATTAAATAGAAACAAGTAGAAATGGTAAAAGCCAGGATTTCGAAAAAAAGATTCGATTTTTGGGTTGGACGAAACTTTCTTATATAAAATCGAAACTTTTTTGCGATATTTTTGGCAATTCTTTCAATTTTAATTTTGAAAATGTCTCCATTTTTTTTTTTAAATCTTTATAATTTTCGTTTGAAAAATTGTACCGTTTTCGTAATTTTTTACGTTTTGATTTTGAATATTGTGTAATTTTCCATTTATTTATACATCGGACTAAAAATGTTTCCATTTACGTGATATTTTTAATGTCAATTTCGAAATTTTCGACATCTCTGTTATTTTTGTACTTTATTTTCGGAATTCTCGTCATTTTCATCGTTTCCTGTGTATTAATTAAAAAAAACATTGCAATTTCCCAATTTCGTATAAACAAAATATATCTTTTTTCACTGTCAAACATCAAAACGATTTTCCCTTTTTTCAAAGTTTTTTTAAAATTCAACTATAAAAATTACGACGATCATAATAGCCAAGATGAAAAAAAAAAATCAATTTTTTAATTAAAAAGTTGTTCCATGTTTACATCGAGGTATAATCAGAAAATCGATCTATAAATCAGAAAATCCAAAGGAACGATTCGATCGACAGTGACCAAAGATAAAATTGTCCAAAGCCGATGAATGTTCAGTCTGACAAAGCGCAACGGAAATTGTCGACAGTTTGATATTTAATGACGAATCTCGAATTATTGCAAAGTATGGAAAAGATCGCGCAGGCGCCCAGTCATACTTGTCACGAACAATGAATCGCAACATTTTTTTCAATCTAAAATCCACGACTAGCAAGATCTACGTACGGAAAAAACATTTTCCTGACTGTCTGATTCGTATCTCCAACTATGGTCCTTTTCCACTTAGATCCCGTCAACATCACGCACAGGGTGTCTCTTTCGAAGTGTCAAACTCATTCTGAGTAAAAAAAAGCTTTCGAACCAACAAAAAAAAATTCGTTTCGTTTCCCATATATAATAATAATAATAATAATAATAATAATAATAATAATAATAAGCCGAAAATTGTGAAAGCAGTGTGAACATAATTATAATAATAATCGTTAATATAAATCATTAATATTTATAATAAGAATATTAAATTATTATTATATTAATAATAACAATAATTGTTATATTATTCATTATTATTATTATTATTATTATTATCGTCACCGAGAATTGTGAAAGCAATGTGAACGATAATAATAATAGTAATAATAATAATAATAATAATATCATAAATCCTAATTAATAATAAATATGATTATCTAATAATACAGAGATAATTACCATTATATCCTAATGAGAATTACATTCGCGTGAGAGCTCGAAGAATGCATACATGTATTATCCACGCATAATAATCATATCAATTATGGCCAATTGTTATTATCATAATAACAATAATAATATTCAACGATCGTGCAGTTTTATCGATAGAGTCTTGTATTACGCAAAGACTCGATTATCGACTAGGTTTATAAAACAGCAAAGCACTGTTGCGATCTTCGACACGATTTCTAATCGATCCAACTATTTTCTGCATTAACTTTCCAGAATTATACTACAAATTTGTTATCTGATATAAAGGAGTACTTGGGTGCATTTATTTTTAATTTTCTTGTAGCGAATTGTTATTCCTGCATTATCATTATTTTTATTGCTTCATATAGAATTGTATAACTTTATTTTAACGTAATGATAACAATTATACTAATTATTATGATTATTATTAATATTATTATCAGTAAGTGAAAATGTTGTAACAATTGTTGGTAAATTTGGTCGACATTTTTAATAATTTGTATTAAATATAAATTAAATTAAATGTAACTCGTGAATTATTTAAAATTATTTTTTGAATAATTGTAATAATTTTTAATTGTTTCAAGAATTATTCAATTAATCCCACAATTATAACAATTATCATTCGTAACGATACGAATTAGTAATTATCATTTTTGTTGTTGTTTGGGTTTGTTGTTTTAATTATTCTTATTATCTAGACGATGAAATCTCTTTTCACGAAGCTTGCACTTGTATCTTGAAATGACATAAAAGGCAAATGACAACTACCAGTACCAGGAAACATGGTTTCTTGGTACAACTGTGATGTGAGAAACGTACCGGTTCAGGCACTCCAGACCAGGCCGGAAGTTTATTTACCAAACGGGAGAAGAGACGCGAACAGGTTTTAGCTCCGGATTCAAACAAGTTTTATAGTTTTATGGTTTACGAGAGCTCCCCACTCCTCCGGGTGGAAGAGTGGGGCTACGAGGGTCCCCCACTCCTCCAAGTGAAAAAGTAGGAAAAAGGGAGAATCTCAAAGAAAAGAAACGAGAAAATGTCTTAAATTAACGAAAAGTAAAGAAATAAAAATAATTCGAAAAAATCCAATGAATTTTGTTAAAAAATTGTCATTTTTGCAAGTTGAAAAATACGTTTGTTATTATTGGAAAAAAATGTCACACTTAACATTTTTTGATGCCCAATCTCCTAAATATTTCGGCCAATTGCGAAGTGAAAAATATGTTTTTTTTTATGTCTTTTTTTTGCTTTTGGCATGAAGTTTTTTTTTCATTTTTTTTTCTTTTTTTTCATTTTTTTTTTTCATTTTTTTTTTGCTTCTCAGCGACGAAGGAAACAAAAACGTTGACTGTATACGATCTTGCGGAAGTGTGTGCTCCTCGCCTGGGAACTCAAGGTGCCTCGCGGGTCAATGAATTATCCGCTCGTGATTGGGATAATGATCGACGTAGAGCCTCCGGGCAATCGTACGATCTTCCATTGTTTCAGCCGATTTATACGCGGTCTCTCGCGGCGTCCTCTGTTTCCGAGAGTAGTAAACTTGCCTCGAAGAAATCCCGGATTATCCTAATTGAATGCAACTTTTTTTTATTATCATTTAAGATTACGTCATCGTAATGAAAGAATTTCTTTTAATTTCGTTGAGTTTTGATGTTATTCAGATTTTCGAAAATCTCTTTTTTGCGAGCATAAATCGTTAACTTTCTAATTATAAATTCTCGTGATTTTTGAATTTTCCGAAATAATTGATACTTTCCTTTTTTTCCATATGGTAAAAAAATCTCTATTGAGAGTCAATAATTTTTTGTTTTTATGTCGAAAAAATCTTTTTATGATATTCAAATTCTTTTTGTTTTCAATATCCTCAAAAAAAATTTCTTAGCAACTTTCAATTCTATTTTTTTTACTTTAAACCAAATTTTCCCTGGATTTTTAATTTTTGTTTTTCACATTTCCAAAATTATTTTCAACGCTTTCAAATTTTTCGCGTTTGGTCTTTCGCGGAAATTATTTTTGCAATTTAAGATTTTTAATGCAAAATACAAAAAGAATTCTGATTATCTATCGAAGCTTTCATATCTGAAAGAATAGTTTGCACAGTTCGAAAAAAAAAAGCAAAAAATCGTTTTGGACTGAAAATGTTATTAAAATTATTCTTTGTAAAAAAGAATAATTCCTAAAAATCTGATTCGTTAATGGAAGGCTCGAGAACGATACTGAGGAAACATCAATGAATTTATAAATATAGTAAACGAAGAGGAATATCAATAACGAAAAAAAAAACCGGTTTCGTAATTCTCCGTATTTAATTTCCAATTTTTGTAATAGAAAGAAAAATGATAATAACGCGGAAATTGTGGTTTTTTTTTTGCAATTGTATTTGAAGTTTTGTTCTCACTCTTGCTCGACGTCTCTCCTCCTCCCTTCTCTCTCTCTCCTCACTCTCATTCTCTTTTTTTCTCTCTGGGATACGAGAAAACCGATAAACGCTTAGGAGGCTTAGAATTATTATGCAAAATGTGGTTTAGTATAATGACATTCTTCTCGATGTATATATAACTCTTTAATCGTTTGGTTACCTCACTGTATTATCGCTCGTGCTTAACGTTCGAGCTGCGAGATGAAACTTCACCATATCGAATAGATTTCAATTTTCCGAAAAAATTCGATCTAAATTAAACAAATTTTCGAAAAATTCGTTGTTTACGTTGAGATTGTGGGGAAAAGGGAGGGGGGCAGATTTATAAAAGTGTGCATGTGATTATAGCTAAAAAAATCCAATTCACAATAAAACAGTCATATTTTTACAAAATTTTCCCCAAAACGTAGATATGTGGTCACGTGACCGCAAAAATAAAAAATAAATAAAAAAAATTAAATAAAAAAATAAAATCAACAAAATAAAAAGATAAAAAATAAAATAAAAAATAAGAAATAAAAAAATAAAAATAAAATCAATGAAATTTAAAAAGCCAATCAAATCGACCTTTTTCAAAGTCACGAAGAAACTTGATAAAATCTCGTGCATTCGCGCTCACGCTTCAATTATCATAAACCGTGAATTTGATTTACCTTCAACGAAAAATTTGCATACAGACGAGGAAAAGCTGAATTTACATACCGAATGGAAAACAATCAAATTTGGTATTTTTTCGACTTTCGTGATGATCGACACCAACGTTGTCGCAAATCATCTCGTGATTTCAGGAAAACTACACACACAGGTGTACCATTTTTTTTAATCGAAAAATATATGAAAATTAATATATCTATAACTATATCTTTAGACCAAACGTTTCAATGAACGAATATAAAAATACCGAGTGCTTTGATCATTTTTGGCGAGACCGATCTATTACCTCGAGTCAAAGTGGAACTCGACTAAAAATACGACGAACAACGTGCTTTACTAGTTTCAAGAGGATCGGGCTCTTCAGCAACTGCGTACTTTACTTTTGTGCCAAAAATTTCGGTATTCAAGTTTTGACGTCCTGGACCAAGGTCTGCCCAGCCTATGAGGGGAAATTTCGGCCCTCGTAAATAGTTCTGTATTTTACGAAGGAATAAAGAAACAAAAAAAATTTCCACAAATTTTTTCAGTCCCCTTAAAGCTCAAAGTCTTAATATAGTGTGTAAGTTTGATCCTGATATTCGAAAAACTGTAAAAATTATAGGGGATTTTTTAACACATATTTAGGATTTTTTTACTCAATTATATTTTTTAATTAATGCAGAAAAGTTGCAAATTTACATAAAAAAATGAATGTCAGTTACGATCAGGCGCCATTTTCAAAAAAATCTTTTTTGTTTTTTGAAATATTTATATACGAAGAGCTTTGTTTATTAGATTTTAATAATCGTGTCGAAATTTTTGTTTCAGTTCAACCGACTACGTAGGATCGTGGAAAGTGCAGACCGTGCGAGCGAGGACACGTTTTTTGTCGGCCCAGGATAACAGCCCTTCCAGTAAGTATACATTTATTTAAAAAATCATCAACATACCTTAATACTTATGCTTTCGAATAAAACAAATTTTGACCAAATCGGACAAATAGTTTTTGAGAAAATAATTCGTAAATTTTGCCTAAGTTTTCTGCGTTCTACAAGGATCTGTGGTTTTCAATGATTAGTTTGAAATTTTCGAGTGATGGATGACTCCGTGTATTCGCCGAAGCGTGAAACTCACGCGAGCACTTTTTACCGAAACGCTACTCTATAATTTTGGATTACTTTTTTGGATGTTCTACGCCCGTTTTTTTTTTTTTTTTTTTTTTTTTTTTTTTTTTTTTTTTTTTCTTTTTTTTTTTTTTTTTTTTTTTTTTTTTTTTTTGTGTTTCCTGCAAATTTCGAGCCAGTAAATTTCATCTTAAGGGGGGTCAGGGGGTTCAACGCGTAGATGTCGAAGGCGTTAATTTTTGTTGTTGATATTCTGGATAAAAAATCCAGAATTTTTACTATTTTTGTCCAAATATAAAAACTCAAAAATCAAAAAGTTTTGGGGCCCCTTAAAATTTTATAAATACGTGAATTCGTATCCCCCTTGAGGTGCAATATGAGAAAGCCACGTATTTTAAACCAGTAATCATTCCTCGCTACTCGACTTCCTGAAGGGGATCTTCGCTCGCGGTAAAAAGTGAAAGAATTAAGGTCGCGCGAATGCCGTCAGGTTGAGCGTTCACTGACTCCTTTGGCACATCGAATGTCCATACGTAATCTAAAAAATGCAGCGCTAAATCAAATATTTAAAAATCCAAAAAACCGAAACGCCCATTATCATTCGTGAAATTCGCAGTCCTCGTAATAACCCAACCAAACCCAAACAATAATTTCACCTAAAGTACTGTTTTTATTATTAAAAAGCCGATATCGTATTTGAATAACGTTGATACCGTTGATAAAGCAAATAAAGTTTTTCCATAAATGAAACGGAGTAAATGAAAATTAAATTGTTTCATTGATGATTGTTCAACGAAAATAACGAATCGGGAAACTCTTCAAGCTAATTAAAATCGTATCGCAATTAACTCCTAGACTCTTATTTTATTTAACGTTCACACGGATTTACTAGATCCTAAAAGTTGTAAATAACGTAAATTCTTTATGGAAGTTGTAGAAATAGGCTTTGAAAAATGTGTGTGTTTTAAGGGCGTTCCATGAACAATCTAAATAAATCGTGCCATGTGAGGACACGCTTGATTGTGCACTCTACGCAATTATATGTGTGTACTTATAGTCAAGTATACGCACATATATTCTTGACCCCTTTCTCATTAACTTCGTATAGTTCTCGGTCACGACAGGAATTATGATACTCCATTGATGCACGTGTATATTTACAACCATAGCCGGTAAAAATCGGTTGCGCTTTTCCCTCGGTCTATCGCGAAGCATACAGGGTACTTCGCAATTCTCATAAGATAGTTTAACGGTAATGAAACACTTTTCCAAATACATATATACATATAAATATATATAAAAAGCCTTGTGAAGTCCGAGACTTTTTAGGAATGGAAAGATCGCGAAATTTCGAAGCGAAAAGGTCTTTATCGCTTTTCGCTACGATGCACCGTTCTCCAGATATTTATTTATATAGCAATGGGTAATTTGGCGCGCCGAGTACCCCTACTCCGCGCGCGCGCCAATCCGCTGCGTTTAGGTGGGGGCGAGCCACGCCCGTTTATCTCACGCCGACCGTCAGATTGGCTGTGACTCTTTAATCAATAACTAAAGAACGATGCATCGGAGAAAAAAATGGAAAAGGACTTTTCTTTTCGGAATCCCAAGATCTACCAACTGAGCGATGGTTACCTACGAGTTCTTGAACACACTGTATTCGCTCATACGTACATTCTTCTGAAAGAATTTTTCTTCAGCTCCATACAAGAATGATATGTAACGAATACTCGATTAGGTGCACGCAGGTTCCATACCTCGACCCGTACACTCGTAAGAATGGCTGGAATTTATCTTTTTATCGTGAAAAGAAAAGCAAATGCGAACGGTAGCACCGCAGTGCACAAAAACGCTAGTCGGAGATTAACGACACACGTTAATTGCAGGTAGCGATTTTCGATTCGAGATTATGCGAATGTCAAACGACTCTATATCGTCCATATATGGTCCAGTCGTGAATTAGGACCTGGGGTTTACTTGGCAATAACTAATGTACAGTCGTTTACTAAATTCTAATATTCATCGCTTTCATGCCACATTCATTAATACATTACATCAAATTATTACTGAAATCAATAAATTATATGACACCACGAATAAATTTAATTAAGAATTTAAAAAATCACATAAATAAATATGCATTAACGCTGCCTAAAATTTTAATACTCGTTTTTTCGACGTCGCCAAAAAAATTCCATTTAAATCAGGAAAATGCTTTCTTCGTCGTAGAATTTACAACGATCGTTCTCATCTCAGAATAAATGTATCTTCTGCAATCTTACAACAATCTCCGAGTGGATTCTCTCGGTCTGTCGACTTTCACCGTTTCAGATGCAAACTAGTCGGTCCATACAAAGGACAATCGTCGTAGATTATTTTCAAAACGACTGGTTTTTATGAGCCCGTCATATTCATATTGACTTTTGGAGTATCCGGCTATTTCGAGGACACTCCTCGAAATTAAGTCTTCGAAATGACATTCTCCTCGTACATCGAGTTATAACATAATTAGCGATCGAAAATGTTTATAAAATTGTACATCATTGCTCGTTCCATCACGAAAGGATTGTTCGATTGACCCGAACGAGGCAAACGAAGAACAAACTCGGTCACGGCTCGGTATGCCGCATAAACGTGTGGAGTACCGCACCAGATCGAATGTAACCACCGCATACTTGCGCGGGCGGCATTCTTTCCTCGCGATTCTTCAAGAATTCCACAAAAAAAAAAACAAATAAATAAATATAAAAAAATGTCAGTTCAACTTCAACCTTTTCCTTGTTTTTTCAATTTTATTTTTTCACTGAATTAAAAATTTCATTCTTACCAAAAATCGCTTTTTAGAAAATCCGAATTTTCGAAAAAAAACGCGTCTCTTACAAAACAAAAAAAAAACTTTCGATTTCGAAAAGTCCTTCGAACCTTGACCTTCATATTAGATAAACAGGAAAATTGGAAGAAAAAAAATGGTCTAATCGAATTTCAATCTCTCGAAGACGACGATAGATCGGCGTTTCCGGTATTGACTAATGTGGATGCTGTAATAATGATACTCGAAATTGCGTAAGTACTGTGCAAGCAAACTTGACACACGCGGGCCAATCAAAATTCCGGTAGTGGCCGCTCGTTATTTCATTATTCTCAACGTGTCGAGAAAAAACTCGAAACGTTTTAGCTGGCGTCAATTATTGAATATGTCTCGTACACGCGCATGCTAAATTGAATTTTTGATTTTTTTTTCGAAATATTATAACTGGAAAGATTATTATTGCAATCGCTTTTAACATTATTATTATTAACAGTAACAATGATTATTTTATCATTTATATTATTTATAATAAAAAACAACCCTCATTATTATTATTTTTATTTTATATAAAAAAGATTTTTATATACAATAAATTTTATATGAATAAATAATGTATAATTTTTTTCATCTCATTAGAAAAAAATACTATTCTTAAAAACGGGAAGTTTCCAGCTTGTTTACTCTTTAAACTCTTGTCAAATAATTCCTTTTAATAAACTGATTTCTTGAAAAAATAATCAAAAATAAAATTGATAATAATTTTAAAAAATGTTATTGATGTTATTAACGTTTTTTGCTGGAATAATTCGTTACAGATTTTCGGGGATTTTCAAGGCCATTATTATTATTATTATTATTATTATTATTATTATTATTATTATTATTATCGCTGTTATTTGAGGTGTTATCAACATTTATTTACTGGCTTTATTATTCAGGGATCTAAAATATGAACAAGCTGTGCACTTCCGGTCTTCGACGAAACAATTGATTCAATTTTTTAATAATATGTTAATAAATTTTTCAAATATTTTTTCAACGAGATTAAAAATAAATAATAATAAATATTCTATTGAGATGTATTAGGAAATTGTGCAGGCTACAATTTGCTCTACAGGCTAATTTCCGGATTTCGTTTTTTTTTGTTTTCGAGCTATATATATAGGATTCTAGAAACTTTTTGATTGCTTCGTATCTTAAGTGTACGGATAGACGATTTCGTGAAAAAATGAAATCAAGAGGAGCACGCTTATAATTACGCGGATGATAATGATATACGCGAAGAGACAGTTGGATAAAATCATCTTCGAAACTACGAGGCTTCAATGCTCCCGAAAATAAAATTGGTAAGACCC
Organism: Ophioninae sp. B BG-2022a; assembly: GCA_030522765.1. NCBI lineage: Eukaryota > Metazoa > Arthropoda > Insecta > Hymenoptera > Ichneumonidae > Ophioninae sp. B BG-2022a. The sequence continues at coordinate 16,455 of JAPYZJ010004969.1, forward strand.
TGACACGGGGGGAAATTGACTTCCGTGCGCCACGTATAAAACCGGAATTCTTCGGGGTCGAACTCGTCCAACGGACGCCTTGAAGTCATTGTAAATTGCGATAAAGAAGCATTTGTAAGCACATGTCCGGTACACGGAGCGGTGACCGCAGTCAGGAAATATCATTTTCATAAATATTTATAAATAAAAAATATATATATATATATAAAGATGGTGTCTCGTGCATACGAAAATAATTCGAGCCAAAGACGTTCTCCTTGTCACACATCTTTATCTTTTGTAAATTACGATAAATTTGAGGAGAAAAAAAACGGACAAAAAAATTCAAAAATCGTTTATTGACACATAAATATAAAATATATTTTCAATATATTTCTATAAATACATTATTTTATATATTTTATATACTAAAAAGCCTTTTGAAATATTTCAAAAAAGAAACAAAAAATTTTTTTAATTTTATTTTACTTTAAAAACTTTTTTTATTTCCACAAAAAATTCTCAAAATTTTTTTTTCCGATCATCCAATGATTTGCAACGCGTAAAACGTGTTTTGAATTTTAGCGAAACATAAAAAAACAATTTCGAGGCTCGTTTGGAAACGGAGCAAAAAATTATAAAAATCGACGGAAAATAAGTTAGGAACAGAAGGGAAAAAGACGATATCCTTGCATTGTTCAAGCGCTTTCGTAGTGTCTTTATTGACGAGGTTACTCGTTTCTTTTATTTTTCCCTATCCTTTCGATTTAACAATAAATGCCCGTAAAGATACGTCCCCACTGACGTCACGAGATGGATGATCGGGAAGAGCTAAGATGGAATCTTTTTCTATAAAATGAAACTTTAGTTTTCTACCACTGGAGAGGGGAGGGAGGACACAGATAAAAAATCGATTTTCAAAATTTGGGTCCGATCGCAATTTGATTAACGTAGTAACTAATTTTATTTTTATATTCATTCTATTTTTTTTATTGAAATTTTTTCCTTCATTTTTATTTTTCATATACATATTTCTAAAAAAACGAAAAATACAATATTTATTTTCGTGTATATATTTAAATAATATTTAAAATATCAATTTATCTTTATTTTCAATATTGATTAAATTAAATTTGATATTTATTTTAAAAATAAGTATTTTTGCTAAATGCAAATCGCATACGTACTATTTAATATTAATTATTATCAATTTTTTAAAACGATAAATAAATAAAAATAACTTCGACAGTTCAAGGGTTATGTTTTTATATATTACTGGATTTGCATATTTTTTCGGTGTACCAACTGCATAGTTGATATCGTTATTGTTGTTATTTTCATCACGATTATAAAACGATCGTACTTTTACCAATAAAGGAGAGGGTGAAAGTGAATGCAACTGGACAATTCCATCCGCAATCGTGCCAAGTTTGCGATCTCCGCAAATCCGCTATTTTGTAATTCCGCTTGGATAGCCCGAGCATTCCTACATTCGCAGCCGAAAGTGCGGTCCGATCTAAATTTGAGGACACCGCGATTTCGCATAAATTTTAATACATCAGGACGAATCGAGCTCGTACAGTGATGCAAAATAATAGTAATAATAATAATGTCAAAAAAATGATAACGAATCGTCTAACCCAATTATTGTTCAACTAATAATTAACCAAAAATAACGATATTTTTGTTAAATAAAATCAATATTCTATATATGCTTCCCATTTGTTAACATTCGATTTGCTTTACGAAACTACTTTTTGTTTTTTTTATTTATTTAATTGACAATTCAATAAATGATTCATTTTAAATAAATTTTTTAATATTAAAAAAAATGTCTTTACTAAATTTTTTTTTATATATTTTATATTATTATATGTATTTTTTTAAATAATTTTTTTTTCAATAAACAGTTTATCTTCATTGTTAAGTTAATTAAAAATCGTTATCAAGAGATATTTGTGAAGATTTTTGTCAAAATAACAGTTCAAACAATTTGTTTCGTGAATTAACTATTAAATAAATCATCGTCTTGAATAACAAAATTTGAATTGTAAATTATATTAGGTATTTTTTTAATTGACAATTAAAAAAATGATTTTTTTCCATTTCCGGTAGCACATTACTGCAATTCTGAACACATCATACTTTTAGCAGAGGATGTACGTGTGTGTGATAAATGCTGAATGCAATCTATACAAGAGTAATCGACGGGGAAAGAAATAGAAATTTTTTCCGCGCGGAAGTTAAGTTGACCGGAATAAAAAAAGACACAAGCAATCACTCGAATCGTTTAAAAGACAAGCAAGAAATACCGTACTTGTAAGCATTGTGCGAAAGCTTCTTTCACTAATTACAAAGTGAAGTGGGAAACGCCTGCAAAACGACAACCCGCCGCATCGGAGTGCAATCGGTGTTGCTATTCTCCAGGCGCTCGTATTCCTACCAACGACTCAATCATATCCGTATAAAAAAATTACTTTCACGATGTTCGAGAAAAAAACTGATCTTTTTTTTATTTTCTCGTAGCACAATTATGCAATTTTTCACTTCCGGATATCTAATTTCCTCTTGGAAGTATTTTGAAAAAGTTAAGAGCAACATTTAGATTGAAATAAGTATTTTTCCGTAACATCGAAACTTTAACTACTGATTTTTCATTCTGTAAACATTTAACGTTGAAAAAGAATTTGATAGAAACAATTTTGTAACTTAGACGTAGTTTGAAAATCCCGCCTCAATTCGAGCAACCTACCTTTTTTACCGACCGCTAATTAACGCGAAATCTAGTTGATCGACCATCGGTACATTCGCCTCCTATATTACCGACAGAGATCGCCTAACTCTTTTTCTGTTTTTTATCGATATCTACGAACGACAAATTACAAGCTCACATCTCTCAAAAGAATTCATTAATGTTTTAACCAAAATGTGTGATTTTTCCCACTCGTAATGCGAGTGGGAAAGTCAGAGCGATAAGAAGAGGAGTGACATTACTCGGTATTTTTCAGGTAGGGGAAATGTCCGGAATTTTTAGTTTCCCACGCTGCCGCTTGTAGCGCTGGATGAGCTTTGCACGCCGCGCATATGAATCAATCCACACATATATATGCGTATGTATAACCCCACAGTGCCTATATACCTAATTTAAATGTTTTCGCAATGGCCAAAGTGGTCGAGCTCTGATAATGCTCTCATAAATCTCAATAAAGTTACAATGGACGCCGATTTTTTCAAACGTTAGTTTCGCGCGCAAAAATATTCTCTCAGAACACCTAGCGCCGCGTGTCGGTGACATATGGAACTAAAAAAATGCGGACATTCCGTGATGTATTTGCACGGGGATGGCGCATCGCGTTATCATCCTTGTAGAAAGTGAACGAGTGTTTTGATTGCCGTAGCGCTGCGAGCGCTGTGTTTTCCGGGATTCTGTCCGACAAATATCAGCCACGTCTTAACTTCATGGCAGGCGTTATCGTTATTGTGTCTCGCGTCGACGGGTAAACTTTCTCACCGAATTCTCGAGGAAGCTATCGCGAACGTGCCTGGGTCCGGCTCGGAAATAAAAGAAAAGGATAAACAAACAGTCATAGCGAAAAATGGTAAGTGATGAATCCCGAAAGTTCCAAAAACCGTGGAGATCGAACCGGTCCACTGGAGACTCCCTTCCCCCTCACACACCCGTCGATGACAGTCACGAACAACACGCTAGTGCCTCGTACACGTCAACGAAATAAAAACAAGAAAAATACAAAAATTCCGATATCTTTTATTCCTGGGGACGGTTTTCGTCGAGAGTCATTAGTTCGATCGATTACCGCAATTCGAGGTTATGTTTCGTCAGCTCGCTTATTCTCGAGCGATTATGGACGAAACAGGCGTTTCTTGATTTTTCCAGCTCTGATGACTTTAGCATTAGAATAACCGTTCCGTTATTCACGATTAATCGTCGCTATCAAAATTATCGAAATCGATAAACTATCGATCAGACTAATCGACTTTTTCAAATTTTCATAACCTCTTTATTCTCCGTATTAAGAAATGAAAAAGAAAAGTAAAGATCGATTGGTACGTTTTTAGCCGCTGCGATTAGATATCAAGCGCAAGCTGACCGCGCGTTCGGACAGAGTCAAAAGCGTCGATCTTCATCCCACCGAGCCATGGATGCTATGCTCCCTCTATCAAGGCCACGTAAACATCTGGAATCACGAGACCCAAACGTTGGCGAAGACGTTCGAAGTTTGCGACGTCCCCGTGAGAACGGCAAAATTCGTGCCGCGAAAAAATTGGGTCGTTACCGGCTCGGACGACATGCAAGTCAGAGTCTTCAATTATAACACGCTCGAGAGAGTTCACGCTTTCGAGGCGCACAGCGATTACGTCAGATGCATCGCCGTTCATCCGACTCAACCCTTCATTCTCACCAGCAGTGGTCAGTTAAATTTTCAATCGTTTTTGTTGGTTTTCACTTTTGGACGAGGGTACGAATACGATTGGGAAAATCGAAGTATTTTGTAGTCTTATAATCGATCAGATTGCATCGTCTGCTCTATTAGGATAATCCAGTACTGGCTTGAACATCTAATTAATAAATATCGTTGTATAGGGGAAAGTAGTCACCCTTTGTACACTTTTTACATTTTAATTTTTATCTCTGTGATTTATTGTCATAATTATGTCGTTTCTGCACCAAAATGTAACGAATATATTGTAGTTTGTAACGAAAAAGTTTGAATCTATTATGCCGAAAGGTTAAAGGGTTATAGCCCTTTTTCTACGATAAGATATT
>JAPYZJ010004970.1:0-25423 GCA_030522765.1 Ophioninae sp. B BG-2022a
AATATAATATAATATAATATAATATAATATAATATAATATAATATAATATAATATAATATAATATAATATAATATAATATAATATAATATTATATAATACAATATAATACAATATATACAATATAATATGTATTATAATAATTATTATAATACATATTTTAGATATTGAATATTATTATATTATTCTAATTAATGTTAATGTTATAATTCGTTATTTTTCATATCGTTGCATAACATAACAACAATCGCTAAAAAATAATAATATTATTATTTTAATTTATTTTATTTATAATAATATTAATTAATTTATTATATTACATTTATTATATTTATTATATATTATAATACTTTTTTCGGTTTAGTTCTTGTATGAAATGCACTTGCGCAATGAGAGATCCAGAAATGATAATGATAATGATAGATTTTATTATGCCCTAGTAAAAAACACTTTCGGGCAATTTGAGATAAATAAAAAATTTTCACAAAATAAATATATAAAGTTCAACAAAATAATGTCTTATCAATAATATTAAAAAAATACTAAAAAAACGCAATGTAACCTAAAATAAGAAAATATCGTAATATAACGTAAAATAATTAATAATAAAATTGATAGAACAGTTGAAAGACCGGATTCGAAGTGGGTGAATGTGTAACTGTTGGGTGACCGGTTACAGCTTAGACAGAATTTACCAACAGATTTTTTGGATTTATTAAAAATGGCAGAATGTTCGTATCGTCAGGGTATACGTGCGAGCAAATACACGCAGAATATGACAGTCCTCCCACGCCGGTTAATATACAGGCTAGTTGAGTTCTTATCAGTTCAAGACCTCGGCAACGCTGTCAAGCTCGTATTCCCCTTAACGGTCCCGGAACAAACGCCTACAGATGTGGCAACAGTATACTCGTTTAGAATTGATAGCCATAGACCATCGTATCATTATAGTTATTGTTTCGTCAAAAAAAAAAATTCGTCAGAAAAAAAATCATTCAAAATAATTTCCAATACGATAACAAATTATCGTTTTTTTTTTTTTCAAGGCAACGCGATGATTTATCGTTTGGAATCGATATCCTCGTATACCATGATACTAAACAGTTTTTAATTTCTTTCATCATTTATTTATTTATAAAAAAAAAATAAAAATGAATATTACTTGATTGATTAAAATAATTTAATTATTGGAATAATTATTTAAAATTAATTTATCATTGTTTATACAGTACATATACATTTATGCATTTATTAATTTTAGTAAATGTTATAATTTTTATTAATTCATTCGAATTAATGTATTTTTGTGAATGATATAATTCAATTAATTTAATTCAAATTAATTTATTCACTGTGTACGAATAATTCATCAAAATAGATTAATGGTCAATTTTATGATTTTTGAAAAGTGACTAAACGAAATATCGTATTTACTAAATTTTGGTAAATGCTATAATTTTTATTAATTCATTAAAATTAATATATTTTTTTTAATGCTATAATTCCATTAATTTAATTCAAATTAATTAATTCACTGTGTACAAATAATTCATCAAAATAGATTAATAGTCAATTTAATGATTTTTGAAAAGTGACCAAATCAACTATCTCATCGAAAACCGTGATGCTAGGCAATAGCTGAATTTAGTAAATATAGCATTACTAAATTTTAGTAAATGCTATAATTTTTATTAATTCATTAAAATTAATATATATTTTTTCAATCCTATAATTCAATTAATTTAATTCAAATAAATTAATTCACCGTGTTCACAAATAATTCATCAAAATAGATTAATAGTAATTTTTATGTTTCGTACGATTTTCGAAAAGTGACAAAACGAAATATGGCTTCGAAAACCATAATGCCAAGCAACAGACATTTACATTTTATATGTGCGTGTTTACACAAACGAAAATTAACACTTCCAGAAAAAAAGTCTCTGTAACGAACCGTACACGTTTTTCTCCGACACATGTATAGTTATATATGCCAACGAAGCAAAACTGGATCGCAAAGTACGACTGGTCTTTGCCTGACACAAACACGCACTCGCGTACTCATCCGAATCATCTATGTGTAATATCAACGAAAATAGTAACAACTCGTTCTCGATTTCCCCCCCTCCAACCCCCTCCCTCCCCCATCCATCGCCAAAACTTTTTTCTCCCCCGCTATTCGGCCATCATAATCGTCACTGTCGAAAATACTTCGGTCTAATTACCGGAAGGTCTGGAGTTGAATTATACTTAGCTTTCCATCTTGTCGAAAAGTTATGTAATATCGTTCGATAATTTATTCGTGATAGCAAAAAAGTTAGATAAAATCTATACGTTATTCAGACCCTGAAGATTCTTTAAAGCGCAATCTTCATCGTGCGTGAAATTCGATACGAAAAGATAAGAAAAAAAAAAAGTTAAACGTGATTTTCGAACTCTGTTGGGTAAGAGCGTGTACGGCAAAACTCAAAAAGTACGAAGCCGAAAATTTTGAAAAAAAATACACACATGCTGAGTGATACAAGCTATGATGTTTTCTTATTAATAAGTGGCCAAGTCGTCTTCTCTATTAATAATCGTGCATCAAAGTGGAAATCACCAATTTGATGGCTTGATGAAGAAACACCCCTAAACCTCCACTTTTATGGAATGTTTCACGATTCATTTTCTTCGTATTTTACAAACAAACGGAATTTATTTATCGAATTATCATTCGATGGACCAGGACATAAATATAACGGTTTAAAATCCAAAAAATAGTATTTTAAAAAAATGTAGATAATCGTACTGAAACAACGACATAAAAAAATTGAAAATCAATCTTCCAGCTACTCTTCGTTAAGGTTCCGAGTTTCGACGAGATATCGAGTCTCTGTATATTTTTTATTCGATTTCCGGAAAACTAAAAGTTTTAGAATTTGACTTCAAATTCTATTTCTGTGATGCCGGCGCAAAAAGAAAAAAAAACGCGACTGAGAGAAGCGAAGGAAGTAATGAGTAATGGCAAATTAAATTTAGTAGTCAAAAGCACGGTACAGGATACTCGTGACGCGATTTAATCGAAATCAGGTTGGCCCAATAGAACGAAACTCAACCAATCGCTCGAGATGTCTCTGAAGACGAGAGTGACGTATCCAAAAAAAAAAAAAAGAAAAGAAGAAAAAAAAAACAAAAAGCTAGGTGTACACGAATTGCACGAGTAGTAGCAGCGAGTAGCATAGTAGACACAAAGAAAAGTCACGACAGAGCTCGCCAAAAGCAAAATTGGAACGGCAAGACAGTTCGCAACGAGCTCTCGGTTCGTTTAGAAACGCGCATTCAAATTCGCCGCATTTTATTTCGTTTTTGATTTTTTTCGTCAATCCTCGGGTCGGGCGAAAAAAATAAAAAAAAAAAAACAATGAATTTTCCAAGGACGACTCATCGAAAAATCGTGACGAAACTTTAATTTTGAATTCATCAAAAGTATTGTTTTTTTTTTTTGCAATTTTTCGAAATAATATGAATGTGACGTAAACTTGACAAAAAAATGAGTACGAAGTGGTGAAAAATAATGAATGGAACGAAAATAATTTTTATTAAAAATGGAGACGGACACTTTTTTGGACTTGAGTAAAATGAAGGGCGTAAGTCCAATGAAAATATCGTGCATCCTGTGATTTTCGTTGGACAGTTGGATCGACATTTTTTTTTTTCATTTTTTCCTCCCCCCTCTTTCTCTCTCTCTTCACGAAGCATCGTTTACGAATTAGGAAAAATTTGACGTGCGGAAAACGGTGGAACAAAAAAAAACAAACAAAGCGATTAAACGATCCGATCGTTTCGAGAGTATTACGGAATTTTCGACTCCAAGACTGGATCCCTTTGGCAGCCACACCGTGGAACTTGCGCGATTGCGGTACGCAGTTTATACCCGAAATGAAAAACATCGACAGCGGGGGAAAAACTAATTTTTTTTTCTTTTTTTTTTTCTTTTTTTTCTTTTCGTCTCGTCCATCGAATTAATAATAGCCAAGGTTTCACGACGTTTCTACCAAGGGCATTATTATTGTGACTGTGTGTTTCTTACAAGGTCGGATAATTAATCACGATTCATTGGTGTTTTCGATCGAAATACCTTCGTGAATGACGAATTCGGTTTAATAAACTAATTTTCATTCTCCTTTGTCTCTAGGCTCGTTTAGGTTTTTGGCTCGAAGAATTAATGTATAAATAAATCAATTTTTCCCTAATCTAGTAAAATTTCCCTAAACTAGTGATAATAATAAAAAATATATCATTATTAGAACAAACAATATTAAAAATTAATACAATGTTTATCTTATATATAACTCGTTACGTATTACTATTACAATGCATATGCTATATTTATATAATAGATAAGATATAAAAAATGAATTGAAAAAAGAAATAATTATTTTTTATTTTTATTCCCTTTTTTGCGATCTATTACTTTTGTTTGTAACATCATTACATAAAATTAATTACATTTATTGAATTACATTTACACAAATATCTTATCTATTATGTAATTATTATATATGAATGAGCAAAACTTTCATTTGATAAAGTTATTAATAAATATTAGTCTGTCTATAAAATAATCAAATAACAATAAATAAGACCGCAGGTACGAAATAATGAACAATTATTTTGTATTTTAATTCTTTATTATTCTTTTCTTTCCGAGAAAGAACGATATTTATTAATAAAAAATATTTGTACAAATGTATTTAAATAAATGTAATTCATTTCACGTTATAATATTACAAACAAAAGTAATACATCACAAAAATAAAAATCTCAAGCAATAATAATACAAAACAAACAAACAAAAACTCTCAAATATCAGGAACAACAGTCTCAAATATCGATTATTACAATTAAGATATCATAAACAATTACGATAATTAAATAACAATTCCATTAAAAATAAATCGAAAAAAAATCATGAAAATTCTCTCGAGCCTTTACGAGTTCAACATTTTTCGTCAGCATTTTTTCAAAATATGTAAATGAAAAATTCCTCTCCCATTTTTGGTCCCCAACAACGAATATTGCGATTTGATTTTCCGCTCTAATAAAAAAAAAAGAAAAAAAAACAAAGCTCTCAGAAGTGATTTGGAAATTGTGGCTTTGACAGGAAGTGATAATTCGATATAATTTTCTCGAGGAAGCGATCGCTGCGATTTTCTTAGAAATAATAATAACAGACGTTTGGATGGATGAGGAAAATTTGCGAGTGTGTGTGTAAGCTCTGAAATATCGAAACGTACAGTATCCCTCTAAATTTAGAAAAAAGCGCCATTATCGAGTCCGCGGAGGCTATACAGGCAGCATCGTCATCATCGTCATCACCATCACCTTCTTCATCATCTTTTGTGCCTCTCGAAAGCTCGCGCCACCGTTTTTCACCTCGCGACTGCGCCCTCTATCTCTCTCTCTCCGTCTCTCTCTCTCTCTCTCTCGCTCTATCACTATCTCTCTCGGCAAGTTTCCGCGGATATATCGTGTCGGAAAATCGTCAGTCAAAGATCCCGTATAGTCGCGCCGCGAGCATGTTCGAAAATATCACACACCGACGCGAGATCAACGGCATATATATCACAACACACCAAAATATCAAATATAGAAAGCGTTAATTAACAAGTCCAAAATTTGCGTGGGAAAAAGCCCGAAAGTTACCCGGTGACGAAAATACGAGAGGGCGAGGGAAGGCCGAGAAAAAAAGGGCGAATGGAGGGTTAGAAAGAATAAGAAGGGTGAAAAAGGGTGACTCTTTTCATTAACATTTTTTCGATCACACCCATAATCGCGAGTCCGGACAGTTTTAACTTTTTCGTTCGGTGTGATAAGACACCATTTTTTGTGATACTTTACTTCTTTGTATTTTTGTTTTTTTTTTTTTAATCAATTTTTATTTTAATTTTTATTTCAATTATAATTGAACTTTATTTTTTATCTATTTTCTCAGTTGGAATTTTCGAGATTTATTTTTTATCTATTTTTTTCAGTTTGAATTTTCGAATTTTATTTTTTATGTATTTTCTCAGTTCGAATTTTCGAATTTTATTCATCCTCGGTTTTTCTTTTTTTATTTATCGTTTTTGAAGTCGGTTTATTTTTATTTCAATTATAATTGGATTTGATTTTTTATCTATTTTCTCAGTTCGAATTTTATTTTTTATCTTTTTTCTCAATTCGAATTTTCGAATTTTATTTTTTATCTATTTACCCAGTTCGAATTTTCGAATTTTATTTTTTATCTATTTTCTCAGTTCGAATTTTTGAATTTTATTTATCCTCAGTTTTTCTCCTTTCATTTATCGTTTTTTATGTCGTAATATTTTTTTTACCGAATCTGAGCGACTCCTAATTGTGATAAAAATAATTTCGGAACCGATCGCCGGTGAATTTTCCATTTTAGACTTGTTTTTAAATAAACATTCATTGTCTTTGTCTCGTGATAGTTCGCGAGTTTACGGAGGTAGAAAATTCCAATGAAAATTGCAACGTTCAAGGTCACCCGGTGAAAAACGTGATAAGGAGTTTTAAAAACCCTCAAGGTCACTGAGAAAAAAACAGTAAAAATGAAAACAACCATGTAACTTCTGTTTTTCTACTCGAACTCGAACTTCCCACCCCCACTGAAAAGTCACGGTATTGTAGATCCCTGAGTAACCTTCTACGTGGTAGAAAATCAAAAAATTCAAAGTCACGGAGCAAAAAATCATAAAAATAAAAACTACTATAAAGCTTTATTTTTCTTATCCTCCTAAAGATAACCAAACATCGGAAAATTATTTTTTCACCGAGAAGCAAAACTTGTCATTCCCATCGAAAATTCGTAAAGTAAAAATCACTGATTCCATTTTTGCACCAAAAATTGAAACTTTGCATCCACATTGAAAATTCTCATTGCTCAAGGTCACGGGGTAAAAACAGTTAAAAAAAAATTCAAGGTCACTGATAAAAAACCAGTAAAAATAAAAAAAATTAAAAAATAACTAGGAAGCTTCTTTTTTCATCGTTCGAACGAACCCAAATGAACCCAAACAAACCCAAACATCACTGAGGATATTTTTTCACCGAGAAAAATTTGTGCCAATGGAAAAATTGGTAAAAATTGGTTCTTTTTTCCTAATAATGGTAAATAAATATTTATAATGAATATATTGATCTCGTGGTCGTGTGAACTTGAAAAATGCAGAAATTGCCCAAAAATGAGGACATCAATAATGAATCAAGTGGAATATCATGGAGGGGAAAAAGAGGCCGTGATGACTCTTGCATTGTTACGGTCTCTCAATGGCTCAATGATCGATACGTAAGCCCGTGAATCGAAAAGGTACGCGCACGAGGGAAAGGACTAGCCCGTTGTTCTTTTGCACACCTGTTCCTGTTTTTGTGGCTCGGGTTGTGTTTATTAATGAAATATTGACGGGATGGAGCTGCACAACGAGAGAACGGAGGGTGCAACTTCCGGTTGTGGACAAGCGGTCCCGAGGCACCATCTGGGTGACGGAATGACCTTGTCCGGACTCCGACGGGCTATATCGCAAGTCTCCATGCTGGTGGTCAAGGCCACGACCTCAGGAGAGTCCGCTTGGCGGGAAGAGTGTCTCAAGTATGCATTTTCTCTTCCCTTTCCCCCCATCGTTCGCTGCTATATGATTTAACGGCTTTTTCGTTTATGGCGTTTCATCGCCGTTGCTTCCGGAACCCAATATCAATTTATAGATATAGATTTCGATTCCCCGAAAAATCTAGATAAGAAGCTTCATTTTTTTGAAAATTTCATTCCCTTCTTTCATAATCCTCCATCGATGAAAATCTCTCTTGAATCTTCGGGATCAGTAATAGAAAACGTGTTTTTTTGTTGTTTGGAATTTTTTGAAAAATTCTCGCGTTCGAATTTTCGAAATTTTTGGAAAAATTCTCGCGTTCGGATTTTCGTAATTTGTTGAAAAATTCTCGCGTTTGAATTTTCGAAATTTTTTGAAAAATTCTCGCCTTCGAATTTTGGAAATTTGTTGAAAAATTCTCGCGTTCGAATTTTCGAAATTTTTTGAAAAATTCTCGTATTCAAATTTTGGAAGTTTTTTGAAAACTTCTCGCGTCCGAATTTTCGAAATTTGTTGAAAAATTCTCGCGTTTGAATTTTCGAAATTTGTTGAAAAATTTTCGCGTTTGAATTTTCGAAATTTGTTGAAAAATTCTCGCGTTCGAATTTTTGAAATTTGTTTAAAAATTCTCGCGTTCGAATTTTCAATATTTGTTGAAAAATTCTCGCGTTCGAATTTTCAATATTTGTTGAAAAATTCTCGCGTTCGGATTTTCGAAACTTGTTGAAAAATTCACGCGTCCGAATTTTCAAAATTTGTTGAAAAATTCTCGCGTTTGGATTTTCGAAATTTGTTGAAAAATTTTCGCGTTCGGATTTTTGAAATTTGTTGGAAAATTTTCGCGTCCGAATTTTCAAAATTTGTTGAAAAATTCTCGCGTTCGGATTTTCAAATTTACTAAACGGTCTTCATCGAGAAGAATAATTGGAAGGAAAACGCTATAAATTTCTCGTCGCTATAAATTACACTTCTTTCAGCGTACTTTTACCAAAAGAAAAGAAGCGATTCTGACGCGAGGACGAGGGACCAGCGTCGATCGCTGACGTCACCTAAACAACATAAAATAGAGATCGCGTCTGCGTTCGAATCTGCACCACCCTGCCAGACGCTGCGTACACTTTTCCAGAATATCACATTTGTTTATAATCGTTCGAAAAAGAAAAGTAGTCATCGCCTCGGCCACTAGGCATTTCCAAAATGTTTGTGTTAACGTGTTTTAAGTGTACGTGCGTTAAATCGAGAGAGATTTAGCTTTACACTCCGAGAGCGTTTAATAGTGCAACGATAGAATTTACAAAACGCCAATAAACAGCGATCATTAATTCCCATTAGATTTATCCCGAAAACAATTTAAATATATTTTTCCATCGGTATAAATAAAAAAAATAATAATCGTCGCTTTTTATCGAGCATCGTTTTTTCTTCGTTTTTAATCTCCACAATAACAAATATTTTTATTTTATTTCGTCATCAGAAATGTGAGATTTTTATTTTTTTTATTTTTTGAAAAATGTTTTTTGTACGAGTGCACGAGACGATAAATAAAAAAATGTTAATTAACGCTTGCTTCAAGGACAAATAGAAGATGCACCACGTGACACGAGTAATTGCAAAAAACACAGTCGATTTTATTTTAAACCTCGATTTCTCAATGACGAATTATTTTTATTGTAAAATTGAAGAATCAACCTCTGCCTCTAATAATTCTCCAAACATCGATGCCTGATTTTTCATTGAAAATTGAATCACCGATGAGAAAAGCGATTTTGAAAATTTGTGAGGTTACGTCGATCTTCCATTTTAATACCAAGTTTGCCAAAGTTCGAGACTCGAATGTACCACCAATTAATACTCTACCCAAATATATATCTATAAACGTACGTGGGTACACACCGATCGCACACATACTTCGTCGCATCGACGTCTTTCTTATTCCCCCGGTCGGATCACTGAACTCCGTTACTTATAGCCACGAGCATTTTAAACTTCTTCGCTCGTGACGTTTTAGGTTCTTTCTCGAGTTTCTAAGAGTGCCAATTTCACAACCCTCATTGAGGGGCATCGATTCGTAGTACTCGAGTGTACATGTGCGTCTTAAATTATTTATTATGTTGATGGATCATGGAAAGCCCCTTCGAGGCTTTGAAATTATCATATATTTTACTATACATATATATATATATATATAGTAATATATATGATATTTACATATATCTATATATTTACTATATATATAGATAGATATACATTAATCTTCGTGTCTGCACAAAATAAACTATTTTCGAAGCAATCTTGTGAAATTCTGTCCAAACTCAAATTTTACAACTCTTCGTGAAGTTCATCCTTGAAAAGATAATTTTTTCATTGTAAAAAAAATTGCAACAAAAAAAAAACATTAGCGAAAAGAAAACCCTTCGAGGCTTTAAAATTATCATTTATTTTACTATAAACACACACATATATATATATACATATAAATAAATATAAATATACATTAATCTTCTTGTCTGCTCAAATTAAACTATTTTCGAAGCAACCTTGTGAAATTCTGTCCAAACTCAAATTTTACAACTCTTCATGAAGTTCATCGTTAAAAAAATAATTTTTCCATTGTAAAAAAAATTGCAAAAAAAAGTGAGTGAAAAGAAAACGTGAAAGAAAAGAAAAAAAAATTGCAAAAAAAGTTAGTGAAAAGAAAACGATTTTTTTTGGTTGTTGAGAGGAACTAGGATCGCCAAGACAATTGCACTTTGAAAAGTTTCTATGTAAGAATTCGTATGGAAAAACAGATGGCAAATAGACTCGACACAGATATTTCCCTCGAGGCTTCCGTATATTCGAGGCCCTGGTACATACATCGGCGCCTATTCTCGTACCGGGTCAATGTGTCAGGGTTGACGAATAGCGAGCGCATGTATATGGGCATATATCAGTGGAGACTGGAAGTTCCTTTTTCCGATCACATTTAATATGGATATTTATCCAGAATTGAATTATTTAGACGATTCGATGGTCGTTCACTTGCCCAATTACGTAATTTGTTCGACTTTATTTGGATCAAATGATGATAGCTGAGATCGGTCGACGTTAAAAGGTTTTTTCTTCTTAGGAAGAATTTTTGGGTTTCGAGAAAGATGGAACATAGTTTTTGAGAGTTTTTGAAACTTTGACGTCTGTGATCGCTGCTTAAAAAAAAACGATATTTTTGGAATGGTCGATGGGTATAATTGAGCTTAGAAATTATTTTTTATTCTTTTTTTTTCTTATCAGAATTTTTGAATTACGAGGTCGAAATTTTTCGAACGATTGATATGTACTTTTGACAAGTTCGACTTTTTTTTATCAAAAATATTTGTTAGCTATAAAGTTAAAATTGTTTAAAAAAGTTTCGTTATTTCAAGAGAGAAATGAATAAATAATATTTTATTGTCATCAAAATTTTGTAACATCATTTTGTAATGTTTTTAATATTACAGAAGATATTGCATTAACCAATACTAATACAAATATAAAAAATATTAAAGATTTTGCTATACTCACACCATCTCGTAAAACAATTTCGAAAAAACATTGATAGAAAAACGTCAGGACTCACTGAGTCGTTATTTTCTAAAAAGCATTATAAGAAAACCAATTTCTTTAAGTTTTATAAAATCTTATTGCCAAACAATGAAAATTGATACATTTTAATTAAAGAATTAATAATAAAAAAACACACACATTTTTAAAAATGTATTTAAAAAAATTAATCAAAGAAAAATTGCAATAAAATATTTAATGACTTGAAATAATTTTTATTTCCTCTCGATAATTTTGGCTTCCTCTGGGACTTTCGACAAGTGGGCATTTTTTTTCTCAAATCTGAAGAAAAGGGAGAATTTATCCCTGGCTTTTGATCGCACCAACTTTTCTCGTGATGGAAATCGATCCCACGGGGATGAAAAAAACTAACTTCATAAAGTTTACCCAGCACTTCGAAATGTCAAAAAACGTCACAACAAATGTCAAACTGTTGGACAGGTTATTCTTCTCGAAAGTTTGGTTTTTCTCTAACGTCACTTTTATAAACAAAAGAGGACGTGAACGAAACGAAATAAATATTCGGTACGTTTACAAAATCCTCCAAGCGTTTTCGAGTTGGATGAATAAACAAACGCAAATTTTTTTAGCCCTGTCTATAAATAATGTTGAACGTCCTACAGAAATTTATCTCATTTAGCTTCCAGCTCATGAACCCCGAGCGAGCATTTTCTTCTCAATTCAAGAGGAAAAAAGCTCAATCGAATTATTCGTGTGTTTGATTAAAAAAAAAAAAAATTTTTTCGATCTTCAATGCCGCTCTTTTGAGTCTTCGAAAATTTATTTTCAAACCGTTTCCTCGATAATTCAAGCTTGTCGATAATTCAAGAATGGCCACCCTTGTACATTTAATTTATACCAAACGAAACGCTCTTTCGACTCGAAATAACTTCGTTTAAATTTCATTTTCTATTTGTGCTTCCTCAAACAAATGTATTTATTCTTTGGCTCTTCTACACTCGTAAATACACTGGGCGAACCTCAAAAAATACTCAGTATCGAATCGATCGACGAATTTAAATTATTCACATTTTTCAATTTTTATTATTATTTCCTCTCTAAATTATTCATGCAAAAATGGTTTTGAAAATCATAAAAAATGTATGGAAGGATTCCACTCGTTTCCACATTCACTTGGGGTGGAGTAGGAAACCCGAACTTCGATTGACCAAAAGGCTCAAAATTCCGAATTTGAATTTACCGAAACTACAAATTTCGTAAATTTTTGGCTTTGTTTGGGTTTGTTTTGGCTTTGTTTGAGTTTGTTTAAAATCAAGGGTTTAAAATCAAACTAACGAACCCAAACAAACCCAAACAAATTTCGTAAATCTTTACGAAATTTTTACTTCCGAACTATTAAAATTCGGATTTTTTATCTATCTGGTCAATCGAAGTTCAGGTTTCCTACCCCACCCCATCCACTTATCGTCATCACTACTTTTCAAAAATACCTCCAAAAAACTTGAACTTTTCGGGAATTTTGAAAATATCGAATCGCTAGATTCAGCATTAAATCTCTAACGTTCACGCGGCTCACAAAAGTCCTACAACCGAAAGGGAAATATGTGACATGGGAAATGGCAGACGTTTCTTCTTTGACGCCACAAATTGCGGAACAGGGCCCTCTACCGCAGACGTTCAAGGACGACAGAACGTCGACGAGATTTCTGGCAACGCTAACATTTGCCAAGAACATCAAACGCTTTTTTCAAACCCCTCAAATTTTCCGGATTTCCTCTTATTTCGTTTATTATTATTATCTTTACAATAATAATCATCATCATCATCATCATTATCATCATTACCATTATTATGGGTGTGAATACATTAAACTATTTAATTAATAATAATAAAAAAATAATAATAATTAAAAGTTAATGGACAATAATTCATTAGCAATAATAGTAATTAATTAACAGTTATTCATTAATTATAATAACAATTAATTGACATTTAGTAATCAAAGATTAAAATTATTATTCAATATTTATAATTATAATTCATAAAAATATATATATAATCGTTAATAGTAATAATAATAACTATTAATAAATCCAAATAATAATCTTTATTGACCATATAAATTATGATTTTGATGAAAGAGGATAACAAAAAGCATGGCCAGAAACTCGTGCTTTTTTAATGGTAAAAACATGACGGTATTCCAAACTTTTTTTTCAAGGTTCACTGGCACTCTTTCCTATTTGAAAAAACAAATATATGTGTTTCCACGTTTTCTGTAGGCGTCTTGTTGCGTTGAATTCAGCGAGGCGAGAAACTAATTTAAATATTTAAATTACGTCGTCGGATCCTCCGGTTTACGGTAATGACCGTCGTACCTTTTTTTTTGCCCTTTTCTTTAACGAGCTTTAATCCACATCCTCGTCAAGCTCTGTTTTTTTTATTCAACTGTTGACGATTCGTTATTGACTCGGACAGATTTTGAAAAAATTTGTGAGGTTAACCCAAACAAACCCAAACGAATCCAAACAAACCCAAACGAATCCAAACAAACCCAAACGAACCTAAACAAACGACGAGTCTCGTGCTTGCAAAAAGCTTCATGGTAACGTGAAAATTTACTTGGGAGAGAAAAACGTTTAAATATCAAGAAAAGAAAAATGGCGACCTTCACATCGAAGGCGCTTCCATCGCGTTCATCAAAAGTCTTGGCAGTGTTGCCGGAAGATTATTTCCGTCCAGACAAAAGCTAAAGACTACGCTATGATTCCGTAATGGAAATGTGGTTCCATTGCCACGTGGACCTGAATGAACGATCGATGAACGATGTTTTTTTGAATTTTTGAATTTTCGTTATTTTTATTTATTTATTTTATTTATTTATTATTTATTTATTTATTTATTTTTATTTATTTATTTTTATTTATTTATTTTATCTATTTATTTTTATTTATTTATTTTTTTGTTATTTTTTATTTATTTATTTATTTATTTGATTTTTTTAATATATTTTTTATATTTTATTTTTAAGTTTTTTTTTTATTTTTCACCAAACCCCTCGACGTTTTTCGAAAAACTGTCGAAAAAGTGTTTGTGTTTCAATGTGAACCTTCGAGAGCTTGATTGACTATTTCCTACTTGTACGATCAATGCTCGTTTTTTCAGGTATCGACAGACGAGATTCAGCTCGAGAAGGGTTCGAAAGAGGGTCGTTTTCAAACACGGCGATTGCAACGTCGTTCAAGGAAACGTCGCGAAAAGACGTCGACGGTATTTGCAGGTAATCGGAATTTCGTTTTTTTTTTTGCTTTCGAGGTTTCGTTATATCAAAAGATTTGTGAGGATTTCCTTCATTCAAGATGTACGAATAAAAAATGATAAATTTACGATTTCTCGTGGTTCTTTACAAATGTAATTTATAGTTAGAGTTGTAAACTCGAATTTATATTTAGACTGATTTTTCGATTGGGACTTAGACTTGTACTTGGAATTTTAGTCGGAATTGATACTTAGATTTGGACATGGAATTGTTGTTGAACTTTTATTGAACTTGGATTTGGACTTGGAATCGTTATAAAACTTGTATTTAAACTTGGAATTGTCGTTTAACTTGTATTGAACTTAGAATTGTAGTTGAAATCGTTATTGAACTTGTATTTGGCCTTGGAATCGTTATTAAACTTGTATTTGGACTTGAAATCGTTATTAAACTTGGAATTCTCGTTGAACTTGTATTGAACTTAGAATTGTGATTGAAATCGTTATTGAACTTGGAATTGTTGTTGGAATCGTTATTAAACTTGTATTAAGACTTGGAATCGTCGTTGGAATCGTTATTGAACTTGTATTGGGTTTGGAATCGTCGTTGAACTTGTATTGAACTTAGAATTGTAGTTGAAATCGTTATTGAACTTGTATTTGGACTTGGAATCGTTATTAAACTTGTCTTTAAACTTGGAATTGTCGTTGAACTTGTATTGAACTTAGAATTGTCGTTGAAATCGTTATTGAACTAGGAATTGTTGTTGGAATCGTTATTAAACTTGTATTTGGACTTGGAATTGTAATTGGAATTGTTATTGAAATTGTATTAAGACTTTGAATTGTCGTTGCACTTGTATTGAACTTGGCATTGTAGTTGGAATCGTTATTGACCTTGTATTTAGACTTGAGATCGTCGTTGATGTTGTATTGAACTTAGAATTGTAGTTGAAATCGTTATTGAACTTGGAATTGTTGTTGGAATCGTTACTGAACTTGTATTTAGACTTGGAATTGTCGTTGAACTTGGAACTGTAATTGGAATCGTTATTGAACTTGTATCGGGTTTGAAGTTGTACTTGTGTACTTGGAATAACTATTGAACTCGTATTGGACTTGGAATCGTAATTGAACTTGTATTTGGATTTGCACTCGCATTGGATTTATACTTGGGGTTTAACTTTGCCTTTGACTTGGCTTGGAACAATAATTGGACTTGTACTTGGAGTTGTACTTGCTCTTTGAACTCCCTAGTATTTATACCTATATTTTTACATTAATTTGTTTTTATCCTTGTTCTTAAAAAATACACTTTTACTTTAAATTGTACTTATCCAGTACTCATACTTATGAGTACTTGGACCTTTAATTAGACTTAAGTACTCTTACCAGGACATGTACTCATAATTATACTTGTACTTATTTCAAACATAACATTTGTCGAAAAAACACATACTTTTTTCTTATCCTTCCCCATGTCCTGATTCTTTCATTTTTATGCATATGTTTTTTTTTATATTAGGTTATAAAAGATGATGATCAGTCGTCAAAATTTTATTGCAAAAGCATTTCGTTACTTTCAGGACATATTCACGACCCTCGTAGATGCCCAGTGGCGCTGGACGTTGCTGGTATTCTCCATGAACTTTTTACTGTCCTGGCTCGGTTTCGCGATTGTCTGGTGGCTAATAGTTTACACCCATGGGGATTTGGATCCCCTGAACACGGAACGCAGCAACGGGACTTTCGTTCCCTGCGTCGAGGACATTCACGGTTTCACTAGCTGCTTCCTATTCTCCGTAGAAACTCAACACACGATAGGGTGAGTTACCCAAGCGTCGTTAGAAATTGAATTTTTTTTTCGCGCCTCACCGACCGTTGGTTACGTCGATGCCTACCTTATCGTCCTCGGTTGCTCGTGAAAAAGCCTTATTTCTATAAGGTTCTAAAAGTTTATTCAAAAACATCGAAGTATCAATTTAATTTTGCTGATATGGAAATTCAAAAATGTCTCGATGACGATATAAAAATATAATAAATATAATTATTTTTTTAATATACAAAATATATAATAACAATGTGAAAATATAAATAATATTTTTTTACAAAATGAAAAAAATTCAATAAAAATTATACTTCTTTGCCTATCTTTTTTCATTTTTAATATTTTATAGGGATTCAATGAAAATTGGCCCACAATCGAAAATAATATAAATAAAAAAAAACGAGATCGAAGTGTAAAAATACAAAACGTATAAAATGCAAATTTACGAATAGAGAAGTGAAATGGAATGTGGGCCAATGAAAATTGGCCTACAATCGATACAAAATATATAACAACAATGTGAAAATATCAATAATATTTCTTCTACAAAATAAAAAAAAATTTCAATAAAAATCATATATCTTTATATATCTTTTTTCATTTTTAATATTTTATAGGAATTCAATGGAAATTGACCCACAATCGAAAATATAAATCCAAAAAGAAACGAGATCGAAGTGTAAAAATACAAGACGTATAAAATGCAAATTTACGAATAGAGAAAATTAAAATTAAAAAATACAAAGAAATATTTTTTAATGGATAAAGAAATGTCAATCAAATTTGTTATAGTTTAATACGTTTCTCGTTGATATAAGTATATGTATATTGTTTTTTTATATTTCAATATTTTTTTTGTAGTTAATACAAAATTGGCCTGGAATTGAAAATAATTGATGTCCGCTTATAGGTACGGCTCGAAACACACTACGGAAGAGTGTCCTGAGGCAATATTCATCATGTGCATACAATCGATGACCGGTGTAATATTGCAAGCTTTCATGGTCGGCATAGTTTTCGCGAAGCTGTCGCGACCAAAAAAGCGGACGCAGACGCTTCTCTTTTCGAGGAACGCCGTCATCTGTCAGAGGGATGGTCAACCCTGTCTCATGTTTCGCGTTGGTGACATGAGAAAAAGCCACATCATCGAAGCCCACGTCAGGGCCCAAATGATCAAGCGAAAGGTACGCATATTGCATTTTCATAATAAAAAACAAAAAATCAACGTTTGTGCAACTAGCGAAGTTTTTGAAATTTTGAAAATTGAGAAAATTTGAAAATTGAGAAATTTTTAAAATTGAGACATTTTTTAATTTGAGAAATTTTGAAAATTGAGAAATTTTGAAAATGGATAAATTTTGAGACAATTGAGAAATTTTTAAATTGACAACAAAATTTGATAATTGACCATTTTTACAATCGCAAAATCTTTGCAATTTTTGTAACTTTCAGTATTTCAAAAACTTTAAACTTTTTTTTAAGTTTAAAAATCACGAAAATGACAAATAGCAAAAAAAAAAAATTTTTAACGAGCAAAGAAAACATCGACGATGAAAGTGTGAATTTTTCAAATTTTTACGAAATCCTTGCAAAAGATCGTTAAAAATTTCGAAAATCTTTGAAAAATTTGAAAACTCAAAGAAATTGACTTTTCGAAGTTGGAAATTGGCCACGTAGGATCAAACGTCAAGTACTCTAACCAGCTTCCAATAATTACTGCTTATTTTCTCAATATTAGTACGAATATTTGAAAATCTCGAATTAATTAAAATTCTGTTGATTGATTTTGCAAGGTAACCAGGGAAGGTGAGTTGCTTCCCTTTTTCCAGACGGAGCTGAAAGTTGGTGGAGACGGGGAGGAGGATAAAATTTTTTTCATCTGGCCAACGACGATAGTTCATAAAATTGATGAGCATTCGCCCCTCTACAATCTCTCGGCCAGTGACATGCTCCGCGAGAGATTTGAAATAATTGTCATGCTCGAAGGTAAAAACAAAACTACGCAAACAAAAAAATTAAAAATAAAAAAATTTTAATTCCATTTTTTCGTACAAATGCAAACGAAAATTTCGAAATATTGTTTAACCCTAAATAAAACGTAATAAACAATACTGCTGCTAAAAGTAACCAAATAATAAACAACAGAATTACCAAAATGGAACAAAAAAGATTTTCTTCCATTTTCATCATTCAGTTTTTTAGTGAAAATCACTACATAGAAAAATCATTTGAAAAAATAATTAAAAATGTCAATTTTCCAGTCTATTTGCAATATAACTAGCGAATTAATTGATTTACTAACATAACGTAATAAATAATACAGCTGCTAAAAGTAACGAAATAATAATCAACAAAATTACCAGAATAGAAGGAAAAAGATTTCCTTCCATTTTCATCATTCATTTTTTTAGTGAAAATCACTATATAAAAAAATCATTAAAAAATAATCTCAAATGTCAATTTTCCAGTCTATTTGCAATATAACTAGCGAATTGATAAATTTACTGATAAACGTAATAAATAATACAGCTGCTAAAAGTAACAAAATAATAATTAACAGAATTACCAGAATGGAACGAAAAAGATTTTCTTCCATTTTCATCATTCATTTTTTTAGTAAAAATCACTATATACAAAAATCATTAAAAAAATTATTAAAAATGTCAATTTTGAAGTCTATTTACGATAAAACTAGCGAATTGATAAATTTACTGGAATATACTAGGAAATAAACTTTTATTGGCAACATAACTGGCAAACTGACATTTTTCCTTATTTGGAACAACAGGCGTAATAGAATCGACTGGAATGACGACCCAGGCGAGAAGTTCTTACCTACCATCGGAGATCCTCTGGGGCCATAGGTTCGAGCACATAATAACCTTTCGAAAAGAAACGGGGGAGTACGAGGTGAACTACACACTTTTCAATAACACTTACGAGGTCGATACGCCCTTATGCTCGGCAGCGCAAATGGCCCAAATCAAAGCGATGCATCATGCCAAGGGAGGTGAGAAATTCAAAAAAAAAACCCAAATCTTAATTTCGCTATTAAAAAAACTAGAAAAAAATACAGTTTTTTCAAAATTTCTTCAATACTTTTTCAATTTCAATCTCAAATCTAAATAAAGACTCAAAAATAATGGGGATGCCTTTTAAAATACTCCTGCTGTACACTCTGTGTGACAAAATCGAAAATCGATTCTGCGGTTCGAGTATCGTATTTCGTTGGTTTTTTTTTTGGGAAAAATGTATTCCATCGCAACGACGAGAAAAAAGCGAAACTTCGAGTAGACTTCGATATTAGACGTAGGAAAAAGAAATCCATTATTTTCTGAAATATCTAAGAAATCCATCGTTTTGTTCCATATTATGTGTAGTAAAAAGAAATTCATTATTTACTGGAATCAATCGACCACAAAGCTATCGAAGAAGTTCGTTTAAAAAAAAATAATGGATTTCTTTTTACTACACTTCTTTTTCTACTTCTTCTTCTCTCTTTCTCTCTTCTCTGCACGAGCATGCGCAACTGTCGGTGATCATTCGTTCGTTTATTTTGTTTATCTCGATGTTCGTGAAGAACGTATGAGCTCGGCGACGTTCCCAGCTTATCGGGACGACTCGAGCAGTTCATTCACGACGAGTTCCGGTTCGAGTTTGGCATCGTCGACTGGCGGCCTCCACATGCATGCACCGACACCACCCACGCCGATACCCGTCACTATTACCGGACCTGACGACCTGCCACGTCGAGAGAGCGATGGCAGCAATTTCTCCAGCAATGATCAAAGACTCGCCACGTTTTATACCCAGGATGAGGTAAATTTTTGGAATGGATAGGAAATATGAACTTTGATTGGCCAGAAACCTCAAAATTCTGAATTTTTATAGTCCAAAACTACTAATTTTTGTTTTTTGAACAAAAAAAAATTTGTTTTTGTTTGTTTGTTTGGGTTTGTTTGGGTTTGGTTGAAATCAAGGGTTTTTAATGAAACTGACGAACCCAAACAAACCCAAACTAATTTTGTAAACAGTTGGGAAATTGGTGGTTTCGAATTAGTAAAATTCGGAATTTTGAGCCATCTGGTCAATCGAAATTCGGGTTTCCTATCCTATCCCAAATTTATGACCCCCTTTATTCAACATCAAAATGAAGTTGGGTAGGTAACTCGATATTGGATTGATCAGAAGGCTCAAAATTCCGAATTTTTAATTTACCGAAACTACTAATTTCGTAAATTTTTGGGTTTGTTTGAAATCAAGGGTTTAAAATCAAACTACCGAACCCAAACAAAACCAAACTAATTTTATAAACCGTTGGGAAATTGGTGGTTTCGAATTATTAAAATTCGGAATTTTGAGCCATCTGGTCAATCGAAATTCGGGTTTCCTATCCCACCCCAAATTTACGACTCCCTTTCTTCAACATCAAAATGAGGTTGGGTAGGAAACTCGAACTTAGATTGACCAGAAGGCTAAAAATTCTAAATTTTGAATTTACCGAAACTACTAATTTCGTAAATTTTTGGGTTTGTTTGGGTTTGTTTGAAATCAAGGGTTTATAACCAAACTAACGAACCCAAACAAACCCAAACTAATTTTGTAAACCTTTACGAAATTTGTAATTCCGAATTTTTAAAATTAAAAAACTACAAATTCCCTAAAGTTCATGCCAGCAGAAGGTTCACGAAATTTCTTTGGGGCTTTGTTTGAGTTTGTTAATTTCATTTAAAACCCTTGATTTTAAACAAACCCAAAAAAACACAAAAATTGACAAAACTTATAGTTTCGGAATATTCAAATTCGAGATTTTGAGGCTTCTGGTCATTCGAAATTAGGGTTTCCTACCCCATCCCATAAAATCGACACCGATCATTAAGAACCTCAAATAAACTTTATTCGTGTTTCAATGGAAACACGAAAATCCCCAGGGTCTCGTAAAACAACTGAAAACATTTTTTTTTTTTTTTTTGAAACACGAAACAGGCAAACGAGACTGACGATTACCACGGGAATCCCAGTTGCGCGATCAGCACGATAGAAGACCTCAAGAATCAGGAGGACTACAATCGGGCTTTGGACGGCGTGAATGCAACGCTTCGTAAAAGTCGTCAGAATATTCTTGCCAAAGAGGAGAGAAAGCCCAGTTTTCGCGAGTCGCCCAGGCAGAACTTGGAATTACGCCGTAACGACTCCAAAACAAATATAGACGGTATTAGGAGAATAAATTCGAAGCCAGGTTTGGATCATCCCCCAGCGATAATCGGTATGAAGAAATCGGCTTCTCGGACCAATCTTGATTCAAGGTAATCAAAATTCTATCAAAAGTTCATACAAACGTTTTTTTATATTTTTTTTTCTAATAATTTCCTTAAAAATTTCCATAATAATTTTCTAATAATTTTCCTAATTAATAATTTCCCTAATTAATATTGTTCCTAATTAATAATTTCCCTTATTAATAATTTCCCTAATTATTAATTTCCCTAATTAATATTGTTCCTAATTAATAATTTCCCTAATTCATAATTTCCCTTATTAATAATTTCCCTGATTAATAATTTCCCTAATTATTAATTTCCCTAATTAATAATTTCCCTAATTCATAATTTCCCTGATTAATAATGTCCCTGATTAATAATTTCCCTAATTATTAATTTCCCTAATTCATAATTTCCCCAATTAATAATAATTTTCCTAATTTATAATTTCCCTAATTAATAATAATTTCCCTAATAATTTCCTTAAATAAAAAAACACGATTTTTCGAATCTATAAATCGGTGCCCACAGTCGATAATTAATCGGTGATTAAATCAGGCGCCCGAGATTCGCGGATTCACCGGAAAGAACGTACGAACCAGCCCAACCATACGCTTTGCCAAGACGCTCGAGCATCAGCGACGGAAATCGAGAAAAAACCGATCTTCCGAAAAGAACAAGTTTCGTAATCAACGAGATCGAGGGAAATGAGAACAGTACGATACTGGACGTCGATCGGATTCTGAGGTTATCAACGCCACCACGGATACCACCTAGACCGGAAGTTAACACGGCCGATCCTCCGAAAAGCAATCATTGCAATCAAACCTCCAGACCTCAAGAACAAGTTTAGGTAAGTCTCTTTTCAAGCTGACGACACTAATTATTTAAATTATTATTATTATTATTTTTACTGAAATTCTTAATATTATATTAATTATAACAACTGCCATAATTATTTAATCATCGTAATTATAAATATTTTTTCGTTATAATGGTTATAATAATTATCATTTTTAAATAAAATGTAAATTATATTTATTTTGATTATCAATAAATAATTATTATTTTTTAATAATTGTTTCTATGTTTTTATATTCTAATGATTTTATTGCAATTACTATACTAATTGTAATTCTATAATACAATTGATATGAAAATTGTTATAATCATTATCAAATATAATTTTAAAAAATAAATGGAAATGTTTGTTACTGATATTTTAAATTGTTATTACGATAAGTTTTATTATTATTATCTCGATAATTATTCTATATTTTTATATTCTAATTATTTTATTGCAATTAATATAATAATTGTAAGTCTATAATACAATCGATATGAAAATTATTATAATCATTATCAAATATAATTTTACAAAATTAATAAAAATCTTTGTTACTGATATTTCAAATTATGATTACGATAACTTTTATTATTATTATCTAGATATTGATATAAATGTTTTTAAACTAAATTTATAAAAAAGGGAATCGTTTACTCAGTGAAGAATGTAATTTTTTGAACTTTACTATTTATTTTTCAAAAATTCATCCCTCGCTTTTTCCGGATGTTTCTCTCGTATGAGAATGCCAATTTTTTCGTTTTCGAATGTCAGACGTATGACATTCGCCGGGAATAATTTTCCGACACGTCCGCGCAATACATCTCAAGCGGAAATGACGAGATGAAATTATTTCGCGAGGTCACGTTACAATTGTCGTAAGCACGGAGATCGAGCCGACACGATGAGAGGTCTCTAATCGAGACTTCCCGTTAATTAACGTGTACTATTGAAGAGTCCAAACGTATGTAGATCGTCCTAAACGGGACACAAAGGAGACGTACCGCGTGCATTTTTGTACGACGTGACCTTCAGCCACCCGACTCGGTCCATCCTCTGACAAATTATATCATCTTGAAAGAAGAGTCATAACAAATTATTATTATTTTGTATTAAGTGGTTTAACAAAATAGTATGTTAATATCAAGATAATAATAATGAAGGTTATCGTAATTATCAATCGATTATAATGATAAATATTACTTTTCTTGTAAATTTCTATTTTTATTATATATTATAATAATTATAATAATTTTCGTATTAATTGTATTATAAAATTAAAAAAAGGCGACTAATGCTTGACCTTTCGAAAAATAATTACAAGAATACTTGACCTATGGAGAATTCCAATTCTTCTAACTTTGGAAAATCGGAAACGCCAATTTTTCAATATTTGGGAAATGAATAGCTCCAATTTTTCAATATTTGGAAAATGAGTAGCTCCAATTTTTTAATATTTAGAAAATGAATAGCTCCAATGTTCCTATGTTTAAAGAATAAATAATTCAACTTTCCGAAAGTTTATAAAATAAATCATTCCAATTTTCCAAACATTGGAAAATCCAATTTTCCAATTGATTGATTGGAAGTTGATCCGAAATCAAATTCTAATTTTTCACCAATTGGAGAATAGAGAATTCCCATTTTTCAATCATCGGAAAATAGAGCATTCCTATTTTTCAAATATTGGAAAATAGACAATTCCCATTTTTCAAATATAGGAAAATAGAAAATTCCCATTTTTCAAATATTGGAAAATAGACAATTCCCATTTTTCAAATATTGGAAAATAGACAATTCCCATTTTTCAAATATTGGAAAATAGACAATTTCCATTTTTCAAATATTCGAAAATAGACAATTCCCGTTTTTCAAATATTCGAAAATAGCCAATTCCAATTTTCCGAACATTGGAAAATAGACCATTTCAATTTCCCAATCACTGGAAAACAGAAAATACAAATTTTCCAAAAACTGGAAAACAGAAAATACAAACAAAAATACAAAATACAAAAATACAAATAACAATGTAGTGATAATAACAATGTAGATATGTGTGCTCGCGAAACTCGATAGCCAAGTTTCACGTGGTGTCATAGTACCGAGGGGTACATGGACCACGCGTCGTAACCGGGATGGAAGAAATTGCGAAGAGTACCGATGCATTATTGGGGAGCAGAACGAGGAGTGGAACGTTGAACGAGACAGTTGGCTCTTTAAATCGCGAGATTAAACAATTGACTGGTGTTATAACGAGGGCACTTCCCGCCAGTAAATTCATCCTGCCCTCACTCTTTTATCTATATGCTATTCTATTCATAAAAAAAAATATATATATATATATATATCAAATATAATTTGTATAATATTATATAAAATCAACAACAATTTATTATATATTGTATATACAGGGTGTCCCACGTAATAATGTCATCCGTAAAATGGGGAGTTGGGCATGAAATTCTGAGTCGATTGATAAAAGCATATACGGTTCCCGGATCAACCCCTGAATTGTTATTAATTTTTAAAGGCAGCCAATCAAGCGCCTCTTCAGTGGAATTAGCCTCGAAATAATTATATGTAGACGTTTAGTGTCATATCGCGGGTCCATGACGATGTATTTTTATACCTTGACGACAAATCCACAATTTAATTCGCATTGAACTCTCCATTTCTAGGGAAAAATGTCGAAAAAATATTCTAGAAAAGGTTTTTCCCATTTTCCCAGTCTAATTTTGCACTTTCGGCAAAAATTCAGGCATATTCGTAATCAGCGGGAAATTTCTGATTAAATAGACTCTTTTAAGAGTTTAAAAACGGAAAAAAATATTTTTCGTCTTCTCTGGCCACTTTTCCAGAATCTCAGAAATCACGATTTTCAAAAGGTCGTAGAGTAGGCTTCTTCTATGCGATGGAGATTTATTTGGTGGATTTGGAAAAGGTTTTTGCCTGACTTAAATAATGGCGTTTGAATCATATCGATATCTCGCATAGTTTTCCCGGAAAGTTCACTTGAAAAATGGCAAAAAAAGAGGCAAAGGGGTATGTATGGAAAAATTGGCAAAAATC
>JAPYZJ010004971.1:0-12447 GCA_030522765.1 Ophioninae sp. B BG-2022a
ATATTCTCGTAGAGTTACGTTTCGGTGTCGGCCATATTGGATCCGCCATCTTGAATTTCGAAAATCTGACTTCAGATTCGTAATCAGCGACCCCGAAAAACCCCGAGTAAGAATTTTCATGATGATAGGATCGTTAAAAAAATGTATGATTCTAAGGGTTAAGAGATGTGTTCGTTATTGTACGTTTTTATTTATGAATACTTCTGGAATATTAAATTAGTGAATTTTATACTAAGTTGATAGTTTGAAATTTTTTTTTCACTGATTTAGTGATTGAGATACTTTTTAATGACCGATTATAGCGACTTGAAAATCGACGGTGTTCGGAAAAATGAAAAAGAGGACAACGGGTGTGTTTCGGCAGGGAAAAAAATAGTTTTTTGTAATTTAGTATGTACTGATCAGTACGTAATATTATATGTGAAAGAATGAAGGAAAGAGAAGGGTTTTTCATAAAAGCGAGAGCTGTACATATGAAATAAAGAATCTATCCACTTTTTAATTATTAAATTAGTGAATTTAATAGTTAAAATATTTTTTAACCAATAAAATCAGTTTACTTGATTGGGTTTTTCGAACCTTCTACTAGATTGCGTTCAACATGAATGTAACACTAATTCATGTTTTGAATCTTGTACTAGCTTGCAGCTGCGAATTATACTACTTTGGTGTAAAGTTCTCGAATAATCGGAGCTTCCAACTCGTAGCTCGAATGGGATTTATTTTTTCAATTATTAAACCACAATATTTAAAAAATATATTTTTCTATTAACGAATATATTTTAATTGAAAAATCATTGAATTTAATTTGCATTAATAAATATCAATAATTATGCAATTTAATTGTATAAATTCGCTCATTTTTTAATTAAAATATATTCGTTGAAAGAAAAAATGTGCTTTTCATAAAGATATTAAAATATTAAAATTTAAAAAACAATAGTACTCAACTAGCCTGCGGCAAAAAATTTAAACACGTATTTCCTATTGGAACGAGAGACATCAACGTTCTCGAAGAATCGGAGATGAAGAATTTTTTCGTGCAGATTTCTCAATCAAATCGAGTTTGAGTACGAAATCCTTTATCAGTTATTACACTGCGATATTTACAAAAAATATTTTACTTTTATTTATCACCATTAGCGAATATATCTTAATGATTAATTCATCAATTCTAACATGGTAATTGTTTCGATTCTTCTAGACTTCGGCTACAAACGTAAATACGTACATTAGTCTCGTAGCGAACTTGACTTTTGTACTTTCGTCTATCTAAAGAATAAAGAGCATCGATATTATTTTCTCTACGAAACGCATCGAACTTTGCATTACCCAACCCACATGTGACTCATTACGTCCAGACATAACAGTCCATCGGAATGCAACGAACTGATTACTCTTTCTAGATCAAAAAATAAAACAAAAATAAAGTAAAACATAAAAGCATTGAGCAAATCAGAAATTTGTTGACGTTTTCCAATTGTCAACATTACCTTCGATCAAAGATAAAAGAAATATGAATTTGAAAAAAAAAGAAAAGTTTTTAATATCGTGCTAATTACGAACACATTTTCGTTTTTTTTTTGGTTTATCGAAACATTTTCGTTTTTTTTTGGTTTATCGAAAAAGCGTTATATTTTAAATGGTTATTATCGGTATTGTTGCTTAATTATTGCTCTTGATATCACTGTGTGAAAAATGAAATACGCCATTGTTAATAATTATTATTGTTACGAATAATTATCAATTATGTTCGTTATAAATTATATATTATTACTCTTTATTATTAGGTACTGTATTCGTTGTCGCGGATAAATTGCTACATTTTCTTGATTATACGCGTAAATATGGCACATTGGGGGACCGACCAGCGGTCGTTGTCCGCTCTTCGATAAAAAAAAAAGGAGATCGAAAAAAAGTGCACTTTTCCTCTTGTTAGCTATTCTCCGCTCGGGGACTTCAATTTTGCCGCAGAAAAATTTCAATCCGTAAATAACTGAAAATGTGCGCTCTTCTTCTATAACCCATCGATTGATCGCCCCGGAATTTAACCTACTCCCCAAACTCCGTTACTCATCCTCGCAAATTTTCCACCGTATCGACCAGCGAAAATATTAAGGTATTACTGGATGGTTATTAAAAAATGTCCGAAATTCTGGACAATTTGAGGAATACTAGTTATTTATGGATTAATAATACATGAATTATTTTACTTTTTTTCATTAAATAATTCAGTAGCTATAAACATATTAATTAAAATTTTTATTGAATAAAAATTTAACCGCTATAATAAATATAACCTTCAATTAAATAATAATTTAGTAGATATAAACATATGAATTAAACATAGCTGTTTATGGGAAAACAGCTTCTACAGGATGGCAAAACGACTGAAATTAAATCGTTAAAAATGTTTAAACAATTGTATTATCAATTTTAAGGCCCAAGCGATTGATTAGGCTAGCAATAAGTCCAATAAAAATAGTGACCAATTTATTAACATAAATCATTACATAAATAATTTTTCATTGTTAAAATAGTGGATGAATTTAATCGTTAAAACTTGTTGTTAAGCTTACATTGTTAATTGTTAAAAATTGTTCGATTATTAAAACAATGAATTAAACAGCAATCATTGGAAAATATATATTAAATTTTCGGGTAATTATTGATAATAATAAGATTATCTAATCGGATAAATTAAATTTAAAAAATGAACGATATTTTTGTTGAACAATTGTAACAGATGTACATAACAGATAAAAATAATTACTTATATCTTTGCGTTAATGAATTATTGCAAAGATTAGTACACGGTGGCCGGAAACGAAAACAAATGACTTCGAAAAAAGGAAAAATGTTGTTTCGCTTACTTATTTATTCTTTCCATTATCACGATTATTTAGATACAAGAGTTGAACGAGAAGCGATGCTCGGGTTCATGAAGGAACAATATACAGTAATATTCATTCCGTGAGGGAGGATGATCCCCTCTCGGTCTAGGGTCCAGACTCGTGCAATTGGAAAATGAGAGGCAGAGGACCGGCTCGACTCTAGAATCGTCAGCTGCAGCGTGACAGTTGACGCTCGATCTCCTCCGGCCTCGTCATTCATTACGGAAAATTATTATTATTCTTATACGCGCAACCACGCGGATATATACGTATATTTTGGTATGCACAATGACCGACAGCCAATGGACGAACATATCCATCTTCATTGTTCTATACTTATAAAACACGTACGCGCACACGTATGTGTATATCAATTTTGCATTCAACGTATACTCCATGAAATATCACGAGTTTTGCCTACCAATAAATATACGTCCGCACTCAATCGAATATTGAATTAAATTCGTTATATTTCATACAGACATATTTCTCGACACAGTCAAAATCACCTGTAGCCATTACTTCACTCAGCCGTCTGTCAACTTTTTTTTTCGAAAGAGTTCTTCTCGATAAAATTTTTTCTTCTCGAGCTGCTATTGAAAGTGAATTCAAGATTATGGGATTTAAACATTGCTATTTGCAAAGCAATCGATTTTTTAAAATTATTGTTTTTGGCCTACCATTAAATATACGTCCGCACTCAATCGAATATTGAATTAAATTCGTTATATTTCGTACAGACGTATTTCTCTACACAGTCAAAATCACCTGTAGCCATTATTTTACTCAGCCGTCTGAAAACTTTTTTTTCTCGAAAGAGTTCTTCTCGATAAAATTTTTTCTTCTTGAGCTGCGATTGAAAGTGAATCCAAAATTATGGGATTTGAACAACACTCGATTGAATTAATTACAATGCATTGCCATTTGCAGAGCAATCGATTTTTTTAAATTATTGTTTTTTTTTATGTGTTC
Source organism: Ophioninae sp. B BG-2022a (assembly GCA_030522765.1). Lineage (NCBI taxonomy): Eukaryota > Metazoa > Arthropoda > Insecta > Hymenoptera > Ichneumonidae > Ophioninae sp. B BG-2022a. The sequence goes on from JAPYZJ010004971.1 coordinate 3,867, forward strand.
TGATTAATTGACTTTATGTATTGATTGATTTTTATGAGTTAAAGTGTCTCTTATATGGATACAAATTCTATAGTGCTTTAAACAAACGTACTTTTTTTAATTAAAATAAATCTTGGGTCCATATAATATATAAATATGTAAATACAAGTAATATATTTATAAATATTTGACATATATTTACCTTCTAATATATGAATGCATCTTCTACAAATTTATGTATAATTCAAATATTCTTAATATGGACACAAATTTGGTTTTTAATTTGAATTAGAACACACTAACTTTAACCTAATTTTAAATGCAACCTCCGAATTTCGTTAACAATACTAAAACACACTTAAATATCAATTTCGTATTTCTATGGTGACGTTAATGACATTAATCCTCACCTAAAAGATTTTCAAATATCGCAAAAAAATAAATTTTCATTGCCATCGTCTATTTACAATTTATTCATTAAAAATTCAAGAAATTGCTAACTAAATGCAAAAGCAACGTGCTCTACATTAAAATTATTAACATTTCCACATCTCCATTTGCAAAAATGATTTTTCGAAATGCTATTTATTTTTAACGTCGTCTTTGCATTAAAACGGTTCGATGGTACTCAACAGGGCTCACTGTGCCTAGAATTCGCCAAAATTAATTTCTGCATCATTTTGAGGCGAAATGAAATAAATCAGGAAGTAACACGTTAAAAAATATTTATTTATATTTTTTCATATATTATATTACGTAATTGGGTTAAATGTTGGATTTGAAGGTTGGACTGTATTAAAATATTTATTAGAACCCAAACTAATACACATCCATATATATGTAAATTTCCACATTACATTAGTAAATGTATAATAATAAAAAATTGTAAGTGTAAAAAATGTGTAATAATAAAAAATTTCCAAGGAATTTTTTTCGTTTCAAAAGATGGCAGAAGGGAGGAGGAATAAACTGGTCCTCGTCGAGAGGGCGTTACGAGTGGAGGGAACTGTTATCACGTGAAAAGTTCTTTGCCACGGAACCCCTCTTCACAATTGTGCGAATAAATATTCTCTACTCGTTTCAATGCAACGACGAAAACAAACTCCACAAATTGTTTCGAGAAAAGAGAGAAATAAAAATTTTGCCTCATTTACAAAACGTGCCAAGATGCTGGGCAAGCAAAAAAAAAAGTAGGAAACTTTGGAGAGAGAGACCGAGAGGATTCAAAGATTCCTATTCGTTCTATCATCCCTCCACGTTCTAGTCGTTTATCACGCACAAATAGGACTCATCGAAAACAAGCCTTCGCGAGTAACTCAAATGTCATCACCGTTACGAAAAACATTTGGATCTTCGTCTATGTTGTTGACAACGAAACCACTTATCAAATATGACTGTCCACCTAGAAGAGCTCGAAAATCAACATTGAAAAACTTCGTCAACTGACTGAGTCAAAAATATTGGAAGGGGGGATAGAAAACAATGGACAAACATGGCCAAAGTTTAAAGGAAAGATTTTCCACGGACGTTATCATTGATAATCCTATCAGGAGCATGGTGGAACGGGCACATATATTTGCTTAGGAGAAACGACAATGGGATCCTCTTTCAGTATACACTATCTTCTCTCCCTCCACCAACTCGACCCAGGAACACAACTTCGAGTGCATATTCATTGGTATATCGTTTGGAATCAATTTAAAGCGCATTATCATCGGCAACAGACGGTGATCGCCCGGGACACGTCACACCCCTCATTATATTCGCGTAGTACCCCGCTTACCGGACAAACAGGGCATTGGGGGTCATGAGATATAATAAACGTGTTACCAAGCTTTCAACTCTTAAATTACTCTTTTCCTTCATTATTTCTTATTACGAGATAGACTGCTTGGTTATCAGCGCGAATGTTCGTTCTCTTGCTCTCTCTCTCTCTCCTCTCTTTCTCTTTGATTACTCCGCTTTCCGACGACCTCGTAGGTCGCCCTTTTCCTCGTTTTGTCCTTTCCGTGAGTTTGAATCGACCCTTCTTCAAGTAGGATGTATTTTCTTTGTATATGGGATTAAACATGTATCGTGAAACTTTTATATACAAAAGTTGAGTTTGAATTGACAGTTCTCAAGTACGATGTATTTTCTTTGTATAAGAGCTTTTGTGAAATTTTTGTATAGGATAGGTACTTTTAAGCTTTTTTAAAGGTTAGCAAGAGTTTCGAAATTTTTCATTTGGATGTCGAGCAAGATTTTGAGGTTAGCATGAGTTTGAAGCTTTTTGTAAAGTATGATCGTTTTCATTGGGATGTCGGGCAAGCTTTCGAGGTTACCACGAATCTGTAGATTTTTTAAACTATGATCGCTTTTATTGAAACGTCGAGGAAACGTTTGAGGTTAGCTCAAGTTTGAAGCTTTTTCAAAATATGATCTTTTTCGTTGGGACATTGAGCAAGCTTTCAAGGTTAGCACGAGATTGAAGCTTTTTCAAAATATGATCTTTTTCGTTGGGACATTGAGCAAGCTTTCGAGGTTAGCACGAGATTTAAGATTTTTTAAAATATGATCTTTTTTATTCGGACGTCGAGCAAGCTTTTGAGGTTAGCACGAGATTGAAGCTTTTTCGAAATATGATCTTTTTCATTGGAACGTCGACCTATGTTTTTTGATATTTGCAGTGACGGTTTCAAGGACATTAAAGAATTTAATGGTTATAATTTAGGTGAAATTGATCAGCCAGTTGATCAATAAATTAACGAGAATTTATTTCGCTTCCGATTTTCTCAAAAGTGTTTTCTTTAGCAATTCGTATTTGTTATTTAAACGTTATTTAATTAATTTCAAAACGAGTCAGTACGAATATGTGGTTTTTCAAATTTGCTTATCCATCTGTTAATAACGAAATATTGATGTTGTTTTTTTGTATCGAAATGTAAACTTTTGTGCTGCTCGGAAAATTCGCGATTTTCGAAATGACAAAAAAATATGCAGTCACGCGAAAGTTTCGTTGATGCACCAAAAATGCATCTCATAATTTATCAATTGTGATCAATCTCACACCTAAACCGATCGACCATAGAAAAAACTGGACACTTTGTTTAAATAATCACTCCATTGTTAATAAATATTTATCAATCGAAAAAATCTCGAATTTGACAGGATTATGAATGAATTTTTCGTAACGTCTCGGCTTCTGTCGTTCCAGAAAAAAACTGATAAATCGGTCGATTTTTTTCGGACCCGAATAAACGCGAAATGCAAATTCGTTGAGAAAACAAGAATGCCAGTAGAACGTGTACGCCTTTTATTGGCGTTTTAATGAGATCGTCAATAAATCGAACGTGGAAGAGACGTGCGTCGCTCATTTGGTACAAAATACTCGAAATACACATTTAATTGTGAGCACTCGAAATATTCGAAAGCGCAGAATTATCGATAAATGAATGACGACTGATTGAAGAATCATGATGGATGAGAGTCGTCGATCAGCGACGAAACAAATCCGATGACCTCTTGTACCGTTTTCAGTTTATCGTTTCTCGCGTAACACCGCGATACCGATGGTGCACACGCACATGTGAACACGCACACACAAGTCATACGAAAGCTTTCGTTTTATTGGGTTGCAGTTCAATAAAAATGAACCGACGACTACCAATTTTAACGATTAAGATGAATTTGAAAATTGAATCGAAATGAGAAATCACGAATAAATAATCGCCAGAAGTTTTTGGAAATTTCAGAATCTATTAAAAATCAAATTGTTCGAAAAAATTATTATTCACATCGTGAATAATAGTATCATATTAGGGTTTATTATTAAATTATTATTTATTATTATTATTTTATATTACTATTTATTATTACATTAGAATTAGTTAATATAGTATTATCATATTATTCATGAAGATTTCTCCATTAAAATTCCATGCCAATTAAGATGGCGTTAAAAATCATCACGAAAAATCACGCGTAAACAATCTCCAGAAATTTTTCTTAATTTGCAAAAACTATCTAAAAAAATATTGTTCGAAGAAATCGTTATTATTTACATAATCTTACAATTATTTATTACTATTCACGTAACACCATCCAATATCACATTTACATCAACAATACAACACTTTCTCATGTAATAAAACATTATTATACAATTTTCATATAATTTAATTGCATTCGGTTTATTGGGCTGCGTGAGATTTTTAAAAATTCACAAAACAACCACAAGTTTCGCCAGTTAAAATGGCGTTGAAGCCCGAAGTGAAAAATTACGAATAAACATTCAGATATTTTTTTTTTTATCGTCGAGTCGATCTTTAAAAAATATTATTTTTCAGATAATATTTTGATAAAAAATATTTCTATAAAATATTGATAAAAAATATTTATAAAAAATATTGATAAAAAATATTTATATAAAATATTGATAAAAAATATTATTTCCCCCCCCCCCTCCCCCACCTCCTTCGCGATCTTTCTCTACATCCGGATTGCGCTTTACACGCTGAAGTCGGAAAATGAATGTATTTCTACGAATAATCCGTAACGTTTCAAAACCCCCTATAAGAGTGGGGTCGAGTGTGGCGTCCCGTAGCTTCACGAATTAAAGTCATTCCCGTAGTTGTACGCTTAAACGCAACGTACTTGAGCGTAAAGGGTATCGTTGATAATCGTAGAGAGCATATATAGGGACGATTAGTGAAACAGAAAGGGAGAGGGAGAACGAGAGAGAAAGAGAGAGAGAGAGAGTAAAAGCGAGCAATCGGAGAGGGACACGACGCGCAAGAGTAGAATCAAGTTTGGACTCTTAACTCGATTGTTATTTCTGATCGGGTCAACGGTCATCTCTTATTATCTGTTTTCAAGTTGAGCACCATCCGAGAAGACCTCTGGGAGGGAACGAGCGGACGAATATAATTGATACTTCAAAATCGGCCTGAACGCTTTACTCCCTAATCCGCTTTGCCACAAACAATTTTTTTTTTTACGTTTCGAACGTCGTCTCGTAATTACTTTTTTCCACGCCCTTCAACCACGAGGCTTTGCCGCTAGCCCCTATCGTGGACCAGCGGGCTCGGACGTTCAACGAAGAAGTGGGAAACGCGATGCGAGTGGGACGCGGAAACGCATTCTTTGAGTTACCCGAGACGAAATGGGATTCCCATGGTGGCTGTATGGTGGAGTCCATTTTAAAATAGGAAAACAGTTAAAAAAGCGTCCACGACAATACGAACGATAGGTATGACGATCGATCGAATGTAAAGCTGATATCTGCATTTTTTAATTATTTTTTTATTTGTTGATGGTCATTTAATATATCAATATTTTTTGCTATGATATTTACTCTTATTATACTTAATAGGTATAATAAATATATATACAGGGTGGCTGGTTAATTGACGTGATAAAAAAAAATTTAGATCCGGCATGTCGTGGGGAATCCGAAACACCCCCATGTATGTTATGCAATTTTTTGTAGTTTAGGAGTTATAATTATTTTTCGGTTTTTTGAGGAATTTCGACATGACCAGTTCTAAAAAATTCTAAGAGAAAAAGCAAGAGACTTTTTAGTTTTTTTTTTGTTGTAACTAAATTCTTATGAGTTGCATTTTTATGCATAAAATAATTAGCTTCGTAACTTTCATGAAAGTTATGAAAATGTTGGTCTAAAGTTAAAAATTATCGTTCCGTGAATTATGACTTAAATTTTCAACTTTTTACTTAAAACTGTCCTTATCCAACCAGCTCGATAGATTTTCAGCATTCTCTAATCATGAATTAGCCTTAGGAATTTTTATTTTTAATAAGTTGCATAATTTTAAGGATTTTCCACCTTGCTGTCTTCGAAGACTGATTTTAACAAATTTTCCCCCATTAAGTACCACTTTTTTTGTATTATTATGAAAGCTGAGAGTCTGGTGCATTTCTGAGACTAACTAAGAAATCATTGTGTCACCAGTTTGGATTTTTAATTTACAGTTGAAAATTTAAGTCATAATTCACGGAACGTAAATTTTTACCTTCAGACCAACATTTTCATAACTTTCATCAAAGTTACGTAGCTGATTATTTTATGCATACAAGTGCAACTCATAAGAATTTAGTTACAACAAAAAAAACCTGAAAAGTCTCTTGCTTTTTCTTTTAGAATTTTTTAGAACTGGTCTTGTCGAAATTCCTCAAAAAATCGAAAAAAAATCATAACTCCGAAACTATAAAAAATTGCATAATATACATGGGGGTGTTTCGGATTCCCCACGACATGCCGGATCTAATTTTTTTTTTAAGTCGTCAATTTACCGGCCACCCTGTATATATGATGATATATATTATGATCTTTTTATGATATATAAATATAATATATTTATATATCATAAAAAGAGTACTTTCTCATATTTAATATATTTATATATTATATTATATTTATTATATTTATTATATTTACTCAGTCAGTCATTACTTTCATTTCCTATGATATTTACTCTTACCAACATTTCTGCGCACAATTACCTCGACGAGTGTCCCCGTATTACTCAAGGTGTTACCGAATTACTGACTAGCTAAGAGTTAGTCCAAAATGGAAGAATCATGGTTTTTTTCATGAATTTATATTAACGAAAAAATCTTTTTTTTCTGAGTGTTACAATGGAGTTCCCCCCCCCCCCCTGATTAGAAAGGCGCGATACTTCGAAAGTACTGGAGGATTGTATAGAATTATGGAAGGGGGGGGGGGGCAGGAAGACATATTTATTCTTTTCTTTACAAAATCGTGTTCGCAAATGTTCCCCTTAACAATTTTGGTTACGATTCGAAACGGCACATTTGGACTTCTGGTATTCCAGGCTCCATGGTGGTTTCTTTCGAAAGAAATGAACCGCGACGTTGGACTATCTAATCGCGAAAGGTCGAGCGCAAATTAAAAAAAAAAAAAATTTATACGCTGATGGCAAAGAGGATCGCCACTAGACTAAAGACGATAAAGTATCATCAGCAATAATTGTCGCCAACGTAATCTTCCTTCGAGCTAATCTTTTTTGCTCTTCTCGTGAATTTTGATTTCTCGGAATGATGACGCGTCCCGATATTATCACGTCGCCCGGATTGACCCAACGGTATTTGCCATTTGTAAAAAGCGAGAAGCGTCTACGCTCCTCCCTGACACTCTTGGCGATCCGACCACCCCGCTCGCTCACCAAATCATTCAAACTTGTACGTCTCTGTATCGCTCGTCTTCTGCTCTTTAGTTGCCCCGAGCATCGAGACACCAATCGAATATCACGACTCGCTGATCTTCAATGTACATCGCCGGCTCTCCGATCCCGATTTTGACTTCTCGAGGGAAAAGGTCGCGGATTTACGTAACGAAGTTATCCGCGATAGCTCGACTACTGTCATTAGGCGAAGAAAAAATCATTCTTGCCTCCCGTCCAACAATTTTGTTAGGTACGAGGAAAATTTCAAATTTAACCTCTCCGAGAGAACACGCTTGATTTTCTAGTTAATTTACTAAGCAATTCCCGAGTCAATAAATATATACGAAATTATTATAATATATTAAATTATAATTAAATAATTCAATAATAATTATTGAATTTATTGTCATTAAATTATGTGAGATTGAAAAATAAGTATATGAATATATGAAATTGTTATTAATAAATATTCGTCGATTTCTGGTTGAATCAATATTCGAAAGTCTTCACAATGCCCCCTACCGGAAAACTCGATGGGAATCGGAAATGGGATCGGAAATCGAAAAGTAAACAGATCCCTATCTGTATGTCAACGAGCAGATTTTCTTGGCACTTCAAATAACTTTTCGCACTTCGTAAAGTAATTTGACGTGTCGAGAACATACGCGGTATTGATAAATCGATCCTTATCTACTTATCAATGTGGCGGATTTATCCGATACTTCGAATCACTTTTCGTTTTTCAGTGAGTAAACATGAGGTATCAATAACGCGGTTTTTCCCGCGATACTTCAAATCAGTTTTCGCCCCCGAGAGAATAAAAGTAAAACTATGACCCTTTCCTTCCGCTGATACAAGTGTTTTTTTTTATTTGAACTTGCGATTGTGAATGCACGTGTAACAAGTTTACACTCCACTGTTGAAACATAATCATACCAGATGGTTACTCATGTGTTATTGAGAGGATTAAACCGATAAACACAGTTCCGGCTTTGTATCGAACTCAGCGAGCATTCCTCGAATTTGCTGCATCAAAGAAATAATACTACGGAAAAGCTCGCTATCGAAATCGATAATGCGGAGGATTTCGCTTTCTGTTATTTTCCGATACGTAACAATGTTTGATACAAATATCCAGTGTTTCACGTAATTACATTACGAACGAGTACTCGAGAGGAATAAAAGGAAGATTCTAACGATACGAAATACAGCGTTTTATTATTGCTTGCCGAAATATCGTCTAACCTCGTTACCCGAAGAGATCTAGCCCAAAAAGAGCATATCTGAGACAGTAAAATAGAACGCGAGACAGGAACTAACTTTAGGATTTACTAGGTCCTAAATAAATGTTTCTTATCACTCAGACGTGAAATTACTTTTATTATATACTTTAACAGTCTTTAATCTCCTTTTGTACG
>JAPYZJ010004972.1:0-12439 GCA_030522765.1 Ophioninae sp. B BG-2022a
GGAAAAAAAAAAAAAAAAAAGAAAAAAAAAAAAAAAAAAAGCTCCGCCGAGTGACGTTGACGTACGACGACGTGACTGCCTCGAGAGATCCTTCGGAAGATACGCGGGGATAAGAGAGAAGTGGGCGCGCGAGAAACGAGACGGCGACTCTACCGATCTATCGATTCATCCTCTCTTCTTCCCCCCCCCCCTCCCTCCACCTCTTTTTCCTTTCCTCTCAATTCCACTCTCGGAGTAGGACGAGCGGAAAAAGACTCGCGAGGTAAAGGACTATTCTCATTCGGAGTTCCAACGCACAATTGCGGTTACCTAACACACGTACATACGACGAGGAGATATCTACCGTATTCGTACGGGGTCCTGCTTTACTATGATAATGCGACTTTGCGTGAACATAAAGGGTGTCCATTTTTGTTTATTTTTGGCTTGAATTGTTGTATGGAAGTTTCGCAGGTTCGGCAGTTCGGCTTGAGGAATAATGAGCTATCAATGGTTGGAGGGGGGGGGGGGGGGGGGAATTGGAATTTCTTGTCAAATCATTACGTTGGGTTATCACTGATGGGGTGGAATAATTGGGGAATGGAAGGGGACGGATAAAAGCGCTGAAAGGTACAATTGAAGAAGGAATCAATTTTCAAAATTAATTTTGTTAAAACTTGAGTTTGTTTGGGTTGGTTGAAACGATCATGCGTGGTTTTGAAAAATTTTCTGTTTTTTCGGGTTTGGTGGTTGATTAAAATGCAGCTATTCGCGATTTGGAGTCGATTCCGATTGGCGTGGAGACGGCGTGCCCGGTGTGACGTCACGATGTTACTGACTCGTTTGGGGTGCGGTAGGAAACTCGAACTATGATTGACCAGAAGGCTCAAAATTCCGAATTTTTGTTTCGGGGTTTTTATTCTAATTTCAGAATTTTGAATTTAATTTCGGAATTTTTAATTTATGTACGGAATTTTTAATTTATTTACGGAATACGAATTTAATTTCGGAGTTTTTAATTTATTTTCGGAATTTTAAATTTAGATTTAGAATTTTTATTCTAATTTCGGAATTTTAAATTTAATTTCGGAGCTTTTAATTTAATTTTAATTTCGAAATTTTTATTCTCGGAATTGAATTCGGAATTTTGAGCCCTCTGATCAATCGAAGTTCGGGTTTCCTACCCCACCCCTTGCCATTCAAATTCGTCAGACTTTTCGTCGGAAAGTAAAAATTGCAATGAATCTTTGGTTTCGTGAATTTCCGCAGCGTTGAATCAAGAATCATTGCTCGGAAACTCAATAAAGATAAAAAATAACTGTCGACAAATAATTGAAATTTGTCTTTGCAAATTCACTTTCGCAATAGCGCCCGAAACTTTCGGAGTTTATTTTTGAAAATTTTCGTATCATAACCTCACTATAAATATCACACTTACCAACGCTGGCGCGAAAGTCTTATAACCTATGATTCCACAGCGTGTAACATCGTGACGTCACAACTGCGAGCGCTCGTATTATCGCGCTATAAAAACAATTCATAATTACCTTTAAAATGATATTTTGATAAAATTCTTTGGTCGTTCTATTTTATCAGACAAAATCGTGATTCGAGTGAAAAAGAAAAAGTTTGTTTGGGTTTATTCGTCCAACAATTCAATAACTATAATTGCTCGATCGTCAAATTCTATGGACTTGAAATTCGCATCTTGGCAATCCAATTAATTTTCATTTCTAATTTTTTCATTCCCTAAGTTCCATTATATCACGAAATATATATTTTTCTCATTTGAATGATAAATTAGCCCTATAAAGATTCGAATAATTATTGAAATTCGAATTATTATCTTGCTTACGATATCAGTAAAAAAAATATAGAAAAATTGAAAAATACTCATTTTCGTTGCGCCGCAACGTTGCGCAACCCAAACAAACCCAAACAAAAATTTCATCAAATTCTTAAGAACCGAAATATAGAAAAATATAGAAAAATTTAAAAATACTCATTTCCGTTGCGACGCAACGTTGCGCAACCCAAACAAAACTAAACAAAGATTTCATAGAATTCTTAAGAACCGAAATATAGAAAAATATAGATTAATTAAAAAATACTCATTTCCGTTGCGACGCAACGTTGCGCAATCCAAACAAACCCAAACAAAAATTTCATCAAATTCTTAAGAACCGAAATATAGAAAAATATAGAAAAATTAAAAAATACTCATTTCCGTTGCGCCGCAACGTTGCGCAACCCAAACAAAGCCAAACAAAAATTTCATCAAATTCTTAAAAACCGAAACATAGAAAAATATAGAAAAATTAAAAAATACTCATTTCCGTTGCGCCGCAACCCAAACAAACCCCAACAAAAATTTCATCAAATTCTCAAAAACCGAAATTTCAACGATAACTGAAGTCCTTCAGATTTTCCGAAGGTTGGAACTGCCAAGCTGTAATTTTTTTGTTCTCACTTATAACGACGGTTGGATAAATACAAACGGGGACACCCTCTATGTACCTGTGGACTGTTATATATCGCATGCTATGTATCAGCTTGGGCATAAGCACGTGCACGCTTTTAGCATACTCGTTAGATGTTCGTTAGAGGTATTCGATGGTAGTAGTGATGGAAACGGTATAGACAAAGAGTATATACGTATCAGATGCATTGCATACACTGAGAGTAGATAGCGAAGAGTGTATCGAGCTTCGATCGTCGTCGTCCTCGTCTCTTTGGTCATCGTCGTCGTCGTCGTCTTCTTCTTCGTCTTCGGTGTCGTCGTCGTCGTCGTCGTCGTCGTCGTTTGGCCAAACGATATCGGTATCGATCGATCTACCGGTCGTATGTTTACGTTGGGAGAAAAAGAATGAGCACGAGGAAGTAAATGCCTCGGAGCAAACGTATCGCGGAATAGAGGATACTTTATGCTTAAATTTAAATGATTACTGTTAATCTTTCGGTGGTCTGTGTCATGGTTTTATATACACACCAGTGTCGGATTAAGTCACCCTTAAGCCCGTGGCTAATTTTATCAAGGTTTTCGATCGACTTAGAATATCAAATAAAAAACCAATTTTACGTTGACAATTTTATTTCAAAATTGAGAATTAAAAAAAAAACGTTAAAATTTCGAAGCAATTGCTCCAAGCAAAAATAATTCAACATTCATGATACTTCAATCATTCGGACGATCTTTTCACTCAGGTAATTTTTTTTTATCCAAAATTTCTATTGAAAACTATTTTCGCTGAAATTAGGAATAATCGAAAACGAGCTAATTCGTAAAAAAAGTTTTTACGTATGGAAACACACTACTCTGATTAATTTTTTACTGTAACTTTGAAAAACTGAAATTCCGGAGCTTTGTGTTTTTTTTTGTTGCTAATACGAGCAGCCATATTTGTTTCGCGTAGTTCGGTGATGGTTGATCATTAATTAACGATATTTTGAGTTTTTTCAATATGCCTTTCTGCTCTGAAATACTGCTACTCTGAAACCCAAACAAACCCGAATAACTACTAATTTATTCCAAATAGATTGCTTAGTCTAATGATGACTAAGGTTTCACGCGTTCAACACGCGGAATATTTAAAAAGCATTTTTAAAACTGATTTATATTCCGGGCTTTTAGCGTTTGCCTTTTATAGGACTAATCCGGCACTGATAGACACACACGTTATGTATTTTATACGCACGAGAAACGCGGTATTTGCGAAAGCATTGCGAGGAAATACAACTGTGGAACGGGAAGAATGAGAGAGAGGGAGAGAGAGAGAAAGAGTATAAAATACAACATTCAATAACTGGAATCAACGAGACAATAGAATTTCAGTAATTCCGGTAATTCCGTTTTTTTTTTTCACAATCGTGCGGAAGTACTCCAGAAGTAATGAATTTACATCGCGACACGGTTTCTCCTGTTGTTCTTTTGCTTTCTCGTAGAATTTCTCAACCACGGTGGAAATCAAAATCGAACGAAATAATTTTTGAACGATTTTGGATTTTTTTTTTTTGTTCGACGCGTCGATCGTTGTGACTAGAAAAAAAATTATGAGCATCAGCGATAATTAGGATAACGTTGATGAGGAAAAAAACAGTCGAGCGAAAAAAGCCGCGAACAATTTTTTTCCGATCTCTCTTGTGCACATATGTAACGTGCCGACGATCGTCACGAGCAATAACGAAACATACGAAAGGGGTTGAATTTTGCATCGCTGGACCGCGACGATTTTTTTTTTTTTGCTTCATTATTCTTATTATTATTCAAAATCAAATTTCAATTTTTTTCTAAATCCCCTAATTGCTCAAATGTACCGAAAATAATTTAGCGAATTGAAAAAATAATTTTTTTTCGTTGCATTCCAACGTTGCAGTTTTCAACGTCGTAGACAAGAGGAAACGAGAAAAACATGGAAATGCATTATCGAAAAATTATTGCTAAAACGACGGTTAAAATAAAATAAAAATATATTTTTTAAAACAAAATGAAAATTTTTAATTTGTAAAGATGCAGTGTTGAACTAAAAAAGTAGCGAAAAAATGATTTTTATTTGTTTAAAAAATAATGCAATTTCGTATATTTCTCGATCGAGTCTCTCGTGAAATTCGCAATTGTATCCGACGAAACTGATACAACGTTATGCGTGAGAATGCGACTTGTGGGCGTGGGCGTGCGTGGCTTCACCGCTTCGTATAATTTATCACTAACAAAGTAATCGTCGTTGTGCTATTTTGTATAATCGAATTAATCCACTCTGAGCCGTATTATTGTACATTTGATTTTTATTTAATTTATATATATTTTTTGTTTGTTTTTGGTTTGTTCGTTTTCTTATCTACACGCACACGTGTGAGAGTGTGCATACTTGATTATTATTATTTTTTATTCCTTCTTTGTTTTCTGGTGACGTGTGACGTAAAGCAAAAGCGAGAACGAATATTACAATCGATATGGTAAAGTGGAACGGATTGAGTTTGACACGTAGTTATGTTGATACTGGTATGACGTATTGTGTAAGGGATGAGAAACGGAACGTACAATTGAGACATTTGAGAAAACGCATCGAAGTACTGGCGTTGGGAGTATTCACGATTCATAAATTTTTGGTTTTTTTTTTGTTTCGCTGCAAATAATTATCCGCTGGAGAATTCGAACGCAGTTTTCATTTAGTCGCATATTAATCGATAGTGGCTCGAACCATTATTGAAACGTTTGTCTTTCGCCCAATAAAAATTCATACGTTTTTAATTTTCTGAAGATTTCTCGAAATCCGGGAATGGAAATTTGTGGAGTTCGAATTTTTGGAAAATTTTTCGAAATCCGTGAATGGAAATTTGTGAAGTTCGAGGTTTTGAAAATTTTTCGAAATCCGTGAATGGAAATTTGTGAAGTTCGAATTTTTTGAAATTTTTCTACTTTGGAGAACAGAATTTCGTGCATTTTTTACGTCAATAATATTTTGAATTTTTCGTCTGGAAGTTTGGCAATTTTGTTTTTTTTTTAAGCATCGTACTTTTTCCAATAAAAATTCGTACGTTTTCAATACAAATAATTTTCCAAAATTTGAGTCTAGAAGTTTGCGGAGCTTCTTTTAAGCTTTGTACTTTATCGAATGAAAATTCGTAAATTTTCAACGTTAACGATATCCCGAAAAGAATCTTATAACTTACAAAGGTTTTGGTATTTTTCAATCTCTGCACTTTACTAATAAAAATTCATGCGTTTCGAACATTAATAATATCTAAAAAAAAAACGAATTTTCCAAAGATTGAACTTCCGATCAATAGAAGCTTCCCATAATCTTGGATGCTCCGATTCGGTCATTGAAACTTTGAAGAAAAAAAAAAGAATTTTCGAAAGATTGAACTTCCGGTCAATCGAAGTTTTCCATAATCTTGAATGCTCCGATTCGATCATTGAAACTTTGAAAATCGCGTTTAATCTCATATCGGGTTCCGTGTCCGTTTCTCTGTAAAAACGAGAGCACCCTAGCCGCCAAAAATAGCCCGCCCTTGTAAGGCTAAGTAATCCTTTCTTTACTTATCCTTGCAACCTCGAATTTTGCAGTACCATTTAAAGGGCCGCCACGCTACAACCCGAAGAGACGTTCCGTGGCATTTGGTGGTATGACGACAAGCTGCTCGGCGAGCAATCTGGGCACGTTAACGAGGATACCATCATCGAGCGATCATCATCACCTGCATCATCATCATCATCAGCAGCAGCAGCATAACAATCATCAGGGTGTGATAGGAGGGATGAGCCCATCAGGGAATACGTTAACGCGAACGATCTCGGTCGATCAATATCCAACGGGGACGTTGAGCAGATTGTCGATTTCGGATCAATATTCGAACAGGCCAGTAACGACGAGCGCGACGGTATCAACGACAACGTCATCAATGGTCGCGTCTGCGACATCATCATTGCCATCGTCATCATCATCATCATCATCATCGTCGTCATCAACAACATCATCGTCATCATCATCGGGTGGCGAACAGTTGTACTCTTGCACTGTAAAACGCGCGTCCAACGTCGATCAATACCCAATGGGGACTTTGAGCAGAACGCCGTCCAGCGAGCGACAATACGCGAGAACCGGAAGTCTCACCAGTCCACCGTCCAACGAGCAATACTCGAACACAGCAACTTTAATCAGAACGCCGTCCACGGAAAAATACGGAAACGCTAATATGAGCAGATCTTCATCAACCGAACAGCAGCAATCCCAAAATCAACAACAACAACAACAGCTTCAACAACAGTATTCGAGTAGTAATACGACACGAACGGAATCCAACCAAAGCAACCTGAACAGAGTACCGTCCATTGAACGTCCCGATAATAACGCCGCTTCCCAGAGAATACCGTCCGAGCAGCATATCACGGGACCTACTCCAAGACAACCCCAACTTCACGATCATCAACCCACCGGTCATCATACGATCGTCACCAGAAGCGAACATCTTCAAAACACCATCAATCGATTACCGTCCGAATATCACAGCCCTGGAGCCCTCAGAGATCCTAACGCGAGGTAAGCTTAAACTGTCTTTGAACGGGCAATACGAGTCGCGGCAGAAATGGTGAACGAGGAAACGAATACACGATTTTTCCAATTTCTTTTTTTTTCGACTTTTTTTTGTACTGGAATATTTAACTGATGTAGGACGATTTTTCTGGAAGCAACACATCGATTTCCAATGCCGGGTTTTAGCGATTTTAACATATCACGAAGCTGGAATATTAAATATTATCGAATGTTTGGTGATTCAAGATGGGAAGATTTAGAGACTGATAAAAACGATTTTTTAATAATAATATTCAATGTTAATTGACACGAAGTTATTTAGACAATTTTCTGTTCCTTGAAGCAGGAAGATCATTTACAAACTCGAAAATAATGGGTTTTTTATGATTTTTTTATTCGTGGAGAAAAACACAGAAATTTGGATCTTTAAATACGTTTTGTTTCGTATTTTTATTGTTTGAAAAAAATATATATAGAGAAAAACATCGATTTTTTTTTCAAATTTGTAAATTGTTTTCCTGACGAAATACGTTTTTTATACCCTTCGAAAAAGAACGTTCCGAGCTCCAGTTATCTATTATTAAGGATCCTTCTTGCGTCATAATCACAATAGTATATACAAAGTAAATACGAAATCATCAGATACCCTATTTCCAAGATAATAGTTTGAAAAATTACGTGAATCTTCTTGAGCGTCATATTACAGAGTCTACAAAATTTGAAATTTTTTTTAAAAGCTTGATTTGAAAATGAAATGAAATTACTTGAAACTTGCCTCGAGAATGAAGATTTCTTGATTTTCACCATTTGGTAATCGAGCTATTCAGTGGTAAAAATGTCAACCTTAACACGAGGTCTTCTAGGAAGTTATTAAAAAAAGATGATTATTTAACATCAAATATCACGATTTCTAGACGATCAAACTTTCTCAAATTTTATCCAAACTTGAGTATGATTTTTAAGAAGGCTCGTACAAATTTTAAACAATTAGTCCTCAAATTCTTATAACGGAAGAGCATCCTTACGGCCAAGTAAAACCGGAAGAACATTCCCACGTTTGTAAACCCGCGACTTTGATTAAATCTTCTATCCCAAATTTATAAAAATTCAGCAACGCTGTACAAGTACGTATGTTTAAGCTTTTTTCGTATTATCTCGACGAGCAGTGACTTCGAGTTCTTTTGCACTCTTTTCAATCCTTTTCTGTTTAAATCCAATATTTAACGCCTCCAAGCGTTTAACACGGAAAACAATTAAAAATTACTCAAAACTCAGATTTATATTCTAATCCTGAAAATGTAACTAATCCGTCATTAATTAACGCATTGAAAACCGATATAAAAAAAAAGATTGAAAAAGGAAGATATATTTGTTTCCTCGATACGTCACCATTTCAAAGCTTCCGGCCCACCGTTTAAAAGACAATTTACGCTTATATCGATAAAACAACGATGCAAAAATAACAGAAATAAAAAAAAAAAAACGAAAAAAAAAACAAAACGTATAATTCAAACACGTATCCACGTTCACGAACGATTTCAAGATCACCCGGAGCGGAGCACTATCAGAACTTAAGAATAGAGGGACTGACGAGACTCCACGAGCATCGTATCGAGTTGCAGCATCGTCTGGACATTCACGGACGTACAATGGAGATGCCACCATCACCATCGCCGAGCAGTCGGAGTCTAGCTCCCTTCAGCTCGGCTAGTTCCAGCCTATCCGAGGGGAGCAATCAGCCCTCCGGCGAAGATTCCGCCAGCATCGTCACAGGTACACAAGTCTTTATTCATTTTTTTTTTCCTCGTCCCCGATCAAATACGACACGCGGGTGGAAGATTCATCGAATATCGACGAAAATAAATCCGAGAATTTGTGCTCGTCATCGGGGAGGAAGAGAAATAGAGAGGCGTCGATTCGACAACGAGAAAACGACAAACGAAAGAAAGAAAAAAAAAACCAAAAAAAAAAACAGGAAAACAAAAATAAATGATAAATCTGCTCGGCATAAAAATATGCAACAGGAATAATATGTGACAAATGTTTTTTTGTTTTGTGTTTACAATGTTTCGTGGGTATATTTATAATCTAGATGGGATGTTTATGAAGACCTAGCTGTTTTCGATCGAGACCGAGTGTTTTCGATCCACTTTCAACGTTCCGAGATTATCCGTTTTTTTGTTTTGTCGTTGATTATTTTTTTTCTATGTTTTTAATAATACTTTTTTAGTCCGTGGTTATCCCGTTACTATTTTTTTTCACGCAAACGAATCGAACTTTCATACGTATAATTCAGCTGCTAGCGATTGCATTGGGTATGTGCGAGTAGCCATGGAAACGAATAAAGTCCGTTGCATAGCACCGAATGAAGTGAGTTGCATCGAAAAGAATGAAGCGCGAAGACGAATTTTGCATCGCTGCTCACCAACGAATTTTCTCTCTCATTTTTTGTGATATCGCCATTTTTTCTCCGCCGCAGAATGTCTCGTTTAACATTTGTATTTCATAATTACATACTTAAAAAAAAAAGCGCTTTAAGACACAATCGAGTGCTTTTCATTAAAAAAAAAAATTCATTAACGAGTTAATCGATCATTTGAAAAAAATAAACATTTTTCGTTTCGTTCCATCGTTTCTAACTTCAAACTTCGACTTCGCGAATTTCACTAATTTCCATTCTACGCGCACATCTCTCGACGAAATACTCTGCAAACGTCACGATTCATATGGCGCTAAAAAAAATCCAAAAAGGCTGTGCATGCGCAATGTATATATATAAAAAAAAGGAAAAAAATATATGAACTAAAAAGCTCACAGGAAAATCGATTACGATGCGGCTATCGTCGAATTGCGCGTTTAGAGTTTTTTTTTTATTAATTCATAGCTAACTAGCTCTGCTCCTTTATTATCGTTCGAGTTCGATTAGAGCATTTATCTTTTTCTTTTTTTTCTTCGTCTTTTCTCTCCTTCCTTTTCTCTCCATTAGAGAAATCTCATCAATTTCGCAACGCACGTGGGCAACGTATTATCAAGCTGAGTATGTCCGACATCGAAGAATATTGTTCATGAGTTGAATTTTCAATGAATTTATTTACAGACAAGAGCCTCGGCGATACCGCCTCGGACGTAATAAGCGACAGTTCCGGGGTCGGAACGTCCCAATCAGATACGACCAATTCCCTCTCCATTCCCGGGACTACAGTCGTTTGTGTCGAGAGTTACAGCAGCGGGATTGCCGGTCATCTCACCATCAATCAGGGGGACATCCTCGAGGGTGAGAAACTGACGACGCCTCGATTCATCGTCAGACCCCACATCCGACTCGACTTTCAATATAAAACCGAAAAACTTTGCGGTAGCGTTGATAACGTTTTTGATGAATTTTTGATTTTTTTTTTGCAGTCACTGGAGCCACGGATTGCGGCCTCCTGGAGGGTGTTCTTCGCGGACAGGGCACGGGACTCTTTCCCGCTCATTGTGTCCAAGAGGTTCGTCTTCGTCATACGAATATACCACTCGGCCCACAAATCGTTCGAGAAGGTCGGAATCGAGTACTCGGCAGACGCGAATCCCAACACAAGTATTTCGCAACCGCGCCCAGACTGAAGAAGCCGTGAGTTCAGTCAAATTCGCTCTTATAATATCGACGGTCCAATTTTTCATTTAGTTTTCTGTAATTATCGTCAAATTGCATATTTTCATTGGCTCAATTTTTTGTTGTTATGGTTAAACTGCAATTTTTAATTTCGTTCAATTTCTTCAATTATCTCTAAATTGCAAATTGGAAAAAACGAAAATCTCAACTTACATTGTTTGAGGATTAATGATTTACGAATTTCAATAATTGCGTTATCAAATTTTTAATGTTCTTCCGATACAATTTTTGATTTTCTTGCCGAAAATCGAAAATCTCAACTTACATTGTTTTAGTATTAATGATTTACGAATTCCAATAATTGCGTTATCAAATTTTTAATATTCTTCTAATACAATGTTTAATTTTTTTGCCGAAAATCCAAAATCTCAACTTACATTGTTTTAGTATTAATAATTCACGAATTCCAATGATAGCAATATTAAATCTTCTTTAATTTCCTGTTATTATCGTTAAATTTCAATTTTTAATTTTGTCAATTTTCTTGAATTATCGACAAATTGCAAATTCGAAAAGTCAAAAATCTCAACTTATATTGTTTTAGCATTACTGATTCGCAAATTCCAAAAATTGCGTTAACAAATGTTTAACATTCTTCCATAAAAATGTTTAACTTCCATGTCATGAGATTTCTAGGGATAATTTCAATGTAATTTTTCCATCGTTTAACAGAGTAACAGCCGAGCCAAGAACGGTCGTACTGCATCGATCGAGAAAGGGTTTCGGTTTTGTTCTACGCGGTGCCAAAGCAACCTCGCCCCTGATGGAACTGACGCCATCAGCGAGGTATCCGGCTCTCCAGTATCTCGATGATGTCGATCAGGGAGGCGTTGCGGATTTGGCGGGACTCCGGAAAGGCGATTTTCTCATTCAAGTAAGATCGTGACCCGAATAACGATTTTACTTTCGTTGAAATTCTACGCGTATTCCAAAGTTCGATTTTTAACGTTACGACTGTGCGCGCTAATGCGACAGATAAACGGCGAGGACGTGACAACGGCGTCGCACGAACACGTGGTCGATCTCATAAGAAGATCGGGCGAACTCGTGAGAATGACCGTCGTATCGCCGGTCATAAGTCTTCCGAATTCACAATCCGCAGCAGCGTTGCCGACTAGTCAGCCGAATCAGAGGCAATACGCGACATTGCCGCGCAAAGGTAGCAATAACGTTCCGATGACCGGCACACTCGGCAGATCCCCGGCCCCTCTGCCACCGAGAAGAGACCCAAAAACTACACTCAGCGTTGGACGTGCGAGAGCTAGATCTATGGTGGCTGGGTTAGGTTAGTATACGAGATTTATGAGATCTACGTCACTTCCTCGAGCGAAATGATGTTTTTCAAAACATTATCATCATTTCTAATGCCAACCACGAAACTCTTTAGCCGACAATCGTCACGAAGTTAACATTGTTGCTTGACTCATTTTAGTTCCTTACTTGGAAACGAATTTTGTTTCGTTGCTTAGCAACGAGTTTTGTTTCGTTACTTGGCAACGAATTTTGTTTCGTTACTTAGCAACGAATTTTGCAGCGTTGCTTAGCTACGTGTTTTAAATCGTTGCCTAGCAACGCGTTTGAAATCGTTGCCTAGCAACGCGTTTCAAATCGTTGCCTAGCAACGCGTTTCACATCGTTGCCTAGCAACGCGTTTCAAATCGTTGCCTAGCAACGCGTTTCAAATCGTTGCCTAGCAACGCGTTTCAAATCGTTGCCTAGCAACGCGTTTCAAATCGTTGCCTAGCAACGCATTTAAAATCGTTGCCTAGCA
>JAPYZJ010004973.1:0-12439 GCA_030522765.1 Ophioninae sp. B BG-2022a
CAAATTTCATGAAATTCTGCAAAGCCGTTTAAGAAATCCATGGGAAACTATCACTCCAATCTGCGGACGAGGGGGAGCGGGTGTGCGGCTCCCTCTTAATAGTCGACTTTCCGAAACGAATTTTTAGGCTCCACTTTACGTACTTTATACTTGAATATCTTATTAACCCGATGGTAAACCGATACGTTCTTTTTCCACGTTGTTCCTCATACATCGACGAACAAATTTGAAAAAAAATTAGGAACGTCATCTTTTCTGAATAGTGCTTCAAACCTTTCAGTTTCCACGAATGGGTAGTTTCCCCTATGTTCGTCTATGCAAATCGGACGAATTTCGAATAATCATATCTCGGATGTGAAATGGTCAATATTCTTTACATTAATCGGGAACACGTATGATACCATGTCGAATGACATAGTTCCGTCCCAAGAAAATATCTTTGTTTCGGCTAATGCAGTAGATACCTTAACGTCTAACAAACGATAGAAATCATATAACAATTGCTAACAAACGACGATCAATCCAGTAGAATGAGAAGAATCATTATTTTGCTGAAATTGAGGATTCGATGGGCTCAGAGTAGGTTAGTAGATAGATATCTACTAACAATCTACTGATTACAAAAAAAGTTCTAAATCATTTCCTTGCGGCTAACTTTGACGAGAAAATCGTTTTTCGAGTTATTCAATAAATTGAATCCAACAAACATTCTAAAACGACTAACATTCAATTGGTAGTCGATGGAGCTCGATATTTGATTAGTCGGCGGCTGAGTTTATTGAACTGTGCGTTATTATCTGAGTAGTGAACGAAAAATCTTCCCTCTTCGTCACTCCGACGATAAGTTACCGACTGATAGTTATTTCACAGTAGATTAGACCGGAGAGTGGATGAAATATCGGAGCGAAACAATGATTCTTGATTCTGCCACGTGAAACGCTGCTACCTAGAAGGTAGCCAATCATCAGCAAGTCCAAACGTCTAACGGCGCGGTTTTCCCGAAATGTCACTTTTCAAATTTGGCGATTTTTTTACCATAAATAAATAATTGCAGGAGAAAATTCTGATCTTGTTCGCCTATCGGTGTTGCGAATTTTGCAAACGATACAAAGGGACTCAACGAAACTCTACCTTCGGGTCTATACAAATTCAAAGATACTTAAAAGAATTGGCACTGAAGTTGGTTTGGGAAAATTCAAATTTGTTACTTTTTCAACGAGATAGAACCTTCAAAGATAATCCTTATGATAGCCGGAGACAACAAATACAGAGATTTTTCTCGATCTCTATTTTTGACTTAAGTTTAAATGAAATCCATAGATTTAATTCTCATTTGACCAAAGCATGAATTCTGTTATCCAGAGATGGCCCAATATGCACCCTACTCCGGCTTCTGAATTGTGTTTATTATTTTGATAGCAAAGGCAAGCCATAAGTCAGAAAAGTTGCAAAAAATAAGAAAACACATTTCTATACATCACCGGACTCATGGCATAAAGAAAATAATTCAAGATCAGAAACGTACTTTCGGTGTCATTGTTGCGCTGCCGTTTCAATAAATATTTTAAATTGGGTCTCAGAGCGCAGCCATCGTGAGGCTACATACGAATTAACTGATCTTCCCGTTGCTGCCGATTCTTTGCCCCAACATCCCCTGGACCTACGCTTTTAAAGAAGAGCCGGTACAAGCAAGACCAAGTTCGGGTTCGCCGTCTCGCGAGACCCCAGAGCGGCTGAGATATACGGAACGCAAGTTTTGGATGAAAGAAACGACTTTTTTCGGTCACGCCAAGCTGCAACACGTTCATTTTCAATTTAAAACGTACAAATAATTTATTGCGGAGCTTTGCCACGTCCGAATCCACCGCGGAATTCGAGATCACCAGTGCCGGGTCCTATGTCGGCCTTTTTGTCGCCCGGTGCCGGTGGACCGCCAGGTCCGCGTCTGTAACCCGCGCGATCCTCCGCGGGTCTCGAACTTTCGCTCTTGGAACCCGCCGCGAGCCTGGGTCTGCTCGCCTCTGGTCTGGGCTGTCTCTTGAGGGTGGATGGAACAATCTCCGGCGGAAGATGGAGATATCCTCGAAGGTACTCGATGCCATCGTTCGTCAGGTACCAGTAGAAGTGCCGCCACGCGAACTGTTCTTTCACGTAGCCTCTCGATTTCAGAGACTGAAAGGACAACAATCTTGCATCGGAATCACAGAAATCCATCTTCAGCGGCGTTTACACACTTTTCTGATGTCGAGTTAGGATAAACTATGCATTAACAAAACCCGTCATTTCACTAAAGTTGTACAGATTAAGAACAACTCAGATTAAGTACATACTACAGATTAAGAACTACAAGGGTACAAGAAAATTGTACGTTTCTAGATGTTCTTATAATCGTGCAAAACTTTAATTATTCACCGAAGCATCTATTTCAGAGGCAGGAAAGGCAGGAAAGGCTCTTTGTAAAAATGAAAAACTTTATGCTTCCACCGGTGGTCCGACCACTCAAAATAACTGAATGTTTAGGCATCGCTACTGCAATACTTTCAGAATCCCTTTGAAACATGAGTCAAGGATATGAAAAAAAAAAAACTCTGAAGGAATCACTGTTTCACCAACTAATAATCTCAAGAGTTGGCGCTGGTAGGAAACAACCGATTACACTCGTAGCGAGAAGTACATATTCAAGACAGCTCCGCGGTAGACTTTTGAAGTTTGATTTGCCGGATTTTCGTTTGAACAACACTCGTCGCGGAATCGGCATACCTGCATGGCTTTGATGACTTGTAAGTTCGGAATGGTTTCAAGCTCCGCCGCTGGATGCTTGGGCGCGTGGTAATCCTTCTTCGCAACCATTACGCCCTCTTTGAAAAGGTACTCGTATATTGTGATACGGTTCTTCTTAGGCATCAACATCTGCAAGAATTTATGGAATTAAGTCGTATATTAGTATTGTTGTTCATGCACAACGTTATGCTCCGTCGACACAACTATGTCGCATATTAGCGCGTGATAGTTCAGTCCGAACCGCTTTGAGGTTATGTCACGATATTTGCATATACAGGACGCGAAATTGGAATGAGAAAAGGGTGTGTTGCGTAGACGTTGAACAGCACATTGGATGCGTTCGTAACGGTGCGAAAGTTCTTTTTCGAAGCTTACAGCTTTTTGAAGCTTATTCACGAAAGAGATTGAATCGTCACAAAAACACCATGAAAATACGTCATTCCATATCAGACTCCGGAAAGTCATTGATGCGAAACTCCGTAGCGTTGACAAGCCCGAGTTTCCAAGTTTTTTATGGTGAACATACCTTGGCTCAATGGTGGGTGATGGTCGAGATTAAAACCGATTTTTGCACGAATCTCGACGTGACAAAACGCTTCGCTTCGGCGTTAATGTCGGAAAGAGCTGTTTAGCCTAGAAGCATGAGGAAATGTGAGAGGGCGCTCAAGTTGTAATTTACGACGTTCGTCGCGCCGCGCCATGGCGATTTTTTGAAACGCTGTTTCGTCGTTGACTTACGTTTTCTCTGGCTTAATCGAACATATATGATGTTCGATGAACGACGTGCAACGAAAAGTACATTTTTCTTGTCCCGGTACTTCGGGAATCCGAGCATAAAGGGGATGTCGGTTTCCTCCTAACCCTACTATCGGTACCCTCACGTCTGTTTCTACCCAGTAATCGTAAACGAAAATTCCTAACGCACGATGTTGCTGTTAGTCTATTGTGCTGGAAACGTTATTGGTCGAGAGCTTACAACGCACTAGGCAAAATACTTGAATAAACGTTGCCGTGGATGGTGGAAGTTCAAAGTGCCCTGATGTTGACCCTTCGATGTGTCACTTCCGGAAAACTTCGTGGTAGTCACACTGGTTCGATTTGACGTAGAAGTTAAAAAAACGATCGTAACAAAACTGTCCGCCCGATGCAGATGAAAAAATTCCGAAAAATACTTTAAAGATTGTAAACGACAAATGGAGCATTCATTTATGAAGAAAACAACAACAACAGCTTGAAAAATCATAGTCATCAATGTGCTTTTTTATTAGTAAGCTTTTTATTACGGAAATCATAATTTTGCAGATTTTTTATATTACGAACTACATTTTGGAGCGATACTCCTCCTCCTGACACTTGAGAAAAAGAAACAGTACAGTGCTGTAGTAGCAAAAGGGCGGTTCAAAGGACTATCCGTGGACTACAGGATATTTCGAAACAAAATTGTTGGATGAGACGACTTTCCCCAGTGTAATCACGAAGGTAATGGCAAGGTTAATGCGAAGCAATTAATTTTACCAAATGAATACCTAAATTAATCTCTAATAAATTTGAAAAAACGTTGTACAATATTAAAATGAATGTCGTCTCAACCGTGCCAGTGTGCTTTCTCAAATGTCAGCGGCAAGTAGCAGCGTAACCTTTTTTTCCTTCCGATTCGAAAACCGAATGAAATTGACCACGGGCAAACTTCACACCGAAGGTATCAAGTTTGTCAAGAGAATCGCGAGATGTCAGGAGGTTCCCGTTCCGACGACTAATAACTACACGAAAAGTAAGAAAAACCAATAAGAAACAACTCGAAATTCGTATTGCGGACTCCTATTGATGTAGCAACAATCAGCATGACAAAATATTTCGATCGTGAAACGATAAAACCCTTCACATCACAGAAGACGTTCCTCGGCCCGCGTGCCCGTCGTTGTCGATATCGTAGGTTCCGTGGATATCGATCGGTCTTCGTCACATAATACACACGGGCACAATAATTTCCCCAAATTCGTTGCTTCGGATTCGTGAATTTTCGTAGTTCGCGTTGAATCGTTGTAGCATCGGTGTTCCGTGGTTGTCCCGCTTGGTGCTCGGCCTTTGAGTTGCATCGAGCGTACTTTGTCGATTCTCTTCTCAGTGCGCCGCGTCTGCGAGGAGAAGAAAAAAATAGAACGAGGAGAAGAGAAATTCTGTTGGCTCGGTGAGAATTTTCACATCTTCGGATCGGCCAAAGAGAATCGATCAATCGCGTCACGGGGAGCCTCCGCTCCAACGAGCGAGCGAGCATATATATACATATATATATGTATTTATGTGTGCATATATACATGTACAGATGTCTCTTTCGTTGGGAAGCGTATAACGATTTGCCGAACTGTTATTTAACTGAGCGACGCCGGCCACCTTGGGCCTTGGAGCCTTCTCCGCGTTCATAAGAGAATTATATTCTCGTAAGGCCACGAGCGCGTTCGAATTCACCAAGGTAAGAGACCGATTCTATCGTCGCAATATACTCCTTATTTTGCTGTTGAGCTGAAAAAAACTGGAAAAAACGGCGTTAGACCGGCGGGCCTGTGGGGGTGGCTAGTCTTCGTTTCAAACGGAACGAAGCTTTCGCGATTCTTCGAACGTCACGGTACATCCTATCCACCTTTCGAGGTACCAGTCTACCGAACGGGAAATCCTTTCTCCCCGAACCCTCAATCTTTTCCTCTCTTCCTCTTTTTCCCTTTATCCCCCACAATACCCGGCTCTTACCTTTCGACTATTTTTTAATCCTCCACCGTTCGACTCGTACGTTTCTTCCTTGGACCTTTTCTCCTCCTTGGTACCTCCCAAAAATCTCTAAGGAGAACTACAGGAGCTTTCCACTTTTCTATTCAACTGCTTGAATCTTGGTTAAAGTTTTGAAAATCTTGGTGTAAGACGATACAAGTTTTATTTGAACAATGTTGATCCTTTTCGAGACGTCTCGATAACGCATCCGCTACGTCTTCTTCGTGCACTCGCTTCCAATATGAAATTATACGGCCAACCTTGTCTTCTTGGAATACTTCCCAAATTGAGAATCCCGAGTCGGTATACTCGATTATACTGTTTTACGTTTTTATAAAATTGCACTTCTCGTTCGGTTCGAGTATACGCCGCTATCCAATCCGAGGTCTGTAGGAAAGTTCCCATAGTTTTCGTCCACGCGTAAAGTGTGAAAAATTCTGGGTCCTCCCTGTTTCCAATCTTTCCTAACTCAGACGGATGAAATAATTGAGCTAAAATAGCAACAAAAAACGCTACGTTCTATCTTCGCATGTGCAAAATCATTCTTTCAGGTTGCAAGTTCGCACTTGCTCTAAGTATCCAAGTGCAGTACCGAAAGAAAAAGTATACCGAGTTTAAAGCGGTTTGCGCGCAGTTTGGCCTTGCTTTGTGTCGTGTACAAAATCGCTAAAAGTATGTTCGAACAATGAGAGAGAGAGAGAGAGAGAGAGAGAGAGAGAGAGGGACCCACCATTGTCTCTTTGATAATGCCCGAAAAGGAAATGTGCGAAGCAAACATGAAAAACGAAAAAAAGAATGTATACATTTTACCTGTGACAAAGTTCAGTTTATAATTACAAAAGTATACCGCGATAATCGATCTGTACAAAAAAAAACAAAAGAAAAAACCAGAAAAAAAACACCAAAGTAACGAGCAAACGAAAAAGAAAAAGTAAATAAAAGTTTCGAAAAAATGTGTCGTAAAGTATCTGACGTGGTTCGGATAGTGCGCGTTGCACCGTCGAGAGCGAGTACTGCACGATCTCTTTTCGATACAGGTAAGCCCCTACGCCGCTGCTGATACGGCACGCAAATGCCGCATTCAGTAGGTATTTTACAGTTAATACAAATGTAATATTACCAATATCGTGCTCTTTCAATTTTTTTGTTCCTTTCTTTTCCTTTCTACGGAATACAAAGAGCCCTGCGGAACGTTGAAACATATTAAGAAAAAAAAGAAACAAACAAAAAGAAAGAGAAAAAAAGACGCCGAACAAACAATGCATACATTTTTCTAGTTGCTCCACGAGACGACGATCTTCGCGAACCGCCGACAGGGTCCCGGGGCGAAAGAGCTTTAATTCGTTCGCTTGTTCGCAGGCTGACGCGAGTCCCCGCGGGCACGCACAAGCGCGGCGTACGATCCAACGGAAATGGACTCCGGCTCCGAGAGCTCCTCCTCGGAGGGTTACAACGGTCATCGCGGTCGGGCGACGTCGCCGGGCGAATCGCCTGTTCGACGAGCCGCGTCCGGCTCGCGTTCGCGACGAAAGTCCTCGGGTAGTTTAACATCGTCGCGCGGTAAATCACCGCAGTCACCGCTGACCTCGCCGCAATCCTCGAGGCCACCCTCACCAAAGTCACCTAGCAGTGATAATCGGGAATCGCCACGATCGCGCGATACATCGCCCAATAAGTCACGAAGCGTCTCACCCAAGTCTTATCGTTCGGCAGTTAATTCGTTGGATTCGCCGGGTTCGAGTTCTCCGCGTTCGCCGTTGCACGAGCCTCGTTCAACCACCTCGAGGTACAACAATTCCGGCCCGAGTTCACCGAAAACAACGAACGATGGTAGAATAACGCCAAAATCGTACGCTTCCGGACCAATGTCCCCGGGCTCGCGCGAACACTCACCAAAGTCGTACAGGAACAGCGGACCAAGCTCGCCGAAATCGCCGACCTCTGGACGGAGCACACCCAAGTCTCTGTTATCGGGTAGAAGCTCACAAAAATCATACAAGTCCTTGAACGATGAAAAACACGAGAAACTATCGCAGCCGAGATCGTCACCGACCCTCGGCGAGCGTTCGGCTTACAACGTGCTCGATGGTGAACAAATATCTGACGGTGACATCGACGAGGAACTCGACACGGCCCACCAATCAAAAGTTGCCTCTATGACCCACGGTGAGGACTTGTCGGACGTTTCCGACTTGGACAGTATGGACGGTGTCGAGGAGAACGAGGAAGAGGATGCGCCCGAACAGCTATCGAAGCAGGAACACGGCCCACCGAGACGCGACGATTCGCCTCAACGTAATCCACCGGAAATCCCACAAAAAGCACTTTCCTCACCGGAGATCTCCAAACCCGAGAACGATGAGAAAATCGCCGCTGTTGGATTGACCGAAGAAAGCGAGCAGCTTGACTTCGAGGCGGAAGGACAGTGGAAAGACGAACGAGAGGACGGTAATTATAAGCGTTTTTCATACAAGCGAACCGTTTCCGTGTGTCTCGCGTGCGGACTCAACGGAGACAGACGTGTTTTCAAATCCAGAGGAATACGGCTCGAGAATCCTTTTGAGAATTCGTAGCTTTGAGGAACCGTACCTTTACAGAAATGAACATTCATTTATCATTGTGTTTGTTTCTTTTTTTAATACTGAAATGACATTTCACGGATAAAGAGAATATCCGGAGGATGACGGAAGCTCCCTGACCTTTCGCTGTTTGCAACAGGTGAGACGGAAATTCCACCATCGAGGGATTTCAAAGAGACCATCGACACTGATCCCAACGACAGGAACAACGAAAGCGAGAAAACGAAAACGGGGCCAGTTGTCTCGGCGATTGCCTCCTCCGAGGCCGGCGAAATAAACGAAGAGGAAGAGGTGAAGGAGGACGGTGAAAAAGTCGAGTCCGAGCTCGAGGAGGGTGAACTGAGCGACGGCGAGGACGCCCGCCCCGAGGAGACCGAGCCAAGGCCGGTCTGCCGGTTTTATAATCGCGGCCAGTGTACCTGGGGCGTCAGTTGCAGGTTCCTGCACCCGGGCGTCACCGACAAGGGCAATTATACCATGTTCGATATGATCAGACCAATGGCGTTCACGCCACACTCCAGTGGTGGCCCTCACGAGTTCAGACCTCACATCGAACGGCCACCTCTCGTAAGGCCGCTCACAGGTTACTCGGCTCACGCTCATCCTCCGAAAGTCGAGGAACTTCCAGCCGAATCAGCGTGGGAGCGAGGCTTGAGACACGCGAAGGAAGTGAGTTTCTTCGTCCCCTCGTATCAATTGGACCATTCGAAACCATTTAATGTTTCTTCTCAATGACCGCATTCTCTTTAACCGATCAATGAATAGACGAATGACGATACTGCTGGCTTCGGATGAACTGTTGAAACTACAAAGGTCATTGAAATACATTTTTTAACGCTACATGAAAAATGATATTTGAGGAATAAATGAGTGAAGTTATTGAATATACCAATTAATGGACAAAATTCCAATTCCAAACAAAGTCTTTACTAGCAATTCATATTTTTTGCTTATTCCCAATATAAATCAGCTTCTCACGCCTACCCTTTCTGGATTGGCCTGTATCATCTCCTTTCGATGAGTCCGAAAAATTAATCGTTTTTTCCCACTTTGATCGTTGCAGATGATGCGAAAGGCCAATAAGCGTAAAGAATCGGATATGGATTTCGAGGAGAAGAAGATGAATCTGAGTTTGGGACAGGATGAATTGGAACGCGAGGCGGGATATTACGTGAGACCCTCGAGCCCAGAGCCACCGGTCGAGAGATGGCCGCCGGTCAGAGAAGTCGTTTCGCGAAGACCACCCGTGCCCAGATTAACGCCAGAACGCTACGTCGAAGATCCCGAAGCGTATTACCCACCCGCTGCTCCTCCCGAATATTATGGGTAAGCTACCGCCACTCTCCATTTTAATACTTATTGTCATCAGTCGTTCTTCACTTTGTTTCATTTCATAATGTTTCGTGTAGTCATAAAATATTAATCTTTATCCCTACACATACGAAACTTTAATTTTCTTTTTTTAAGTATTCAGCGTTCCTTTGCATTAAGGTATCACTAGACGGATATTAAAAAATCGTTGAATCTCTTCAAAAATAATTGTATTCGTGAGAATTATTTTAGAATTTTTCGCTAAGTGAATAAATAACTCGGCAGCTTTAAACATATTAATTCATAACGGCCGCTTATGGGAAAAGAGCTTCGGGAGACGTTAATGCTTACAAACCAAATCGAACTTCATCGCTGCGAATTCTGAAATTTATTATATCATCGAGATTTATAATCGAGTGATCGATTGGGATAACTTTCAAATTAATAGACTGCGTTACCGAGGTTGGCAGTCAATTTATAAAATAATAAAACATTTGTTTTAACGAGAAATAAATAAACAATGTTCAGAAAACTTGAGTTGAGCTTTTTGGTAATTATTACTAATAATAAGATGTTCCGCACATGTTGTGTAAATTTAGGAATCGATAACTTTTTGTTGTTGGGCGGTTGGAATAGATGTTTGTTAGTCACTGACAAAGTTTGAGTCAAGCACGTGCTAATATCGTCCTATTTGGCTGGAATTATTATTGAAAGTGGAAAATGAGAATTTCTAGATGTTAATGTATTGTTTGGGTCGTGGATTTCGGTATCACGAAGCAAAGCATGATCTCTAATATCAATAAATGTAATAACATCCACGGGCGATTCTCATCAAGATCGCCACACTAAATATCTTTTACTGCTCTTAAATATCAAAAGGTATTAAGAAAACAAAAATGACTCATTCTTGTGCTGGCCTTGTAAATGTATTTTTTAAAAAAATTGTCCTTCTGATTGCGGAAACGTGCAGTGGTCGCGATAGAAGAGTTCAGTACAAACCGGAGCCCCGCCCCGGACCAGACTATCGCGAACGTCTCGATTACCATCCTGGTCCGCGTGGTCCAGCGCCACACTCGGTCTCACCACAGCCGCATCCACGCGAACGCGAGGCCCACAGGGAACGCGACTACTACGAGAAGTACGAGAAGAAACACAAGCGACCGTCCAGGGAGGTGATTGTTGAACGTATTCCACCGACGAAGCAATGGCGAGAAGAAGAGCCACCACCGGTCGAGCGTGGACGTGGAGACGAATGGGCCGATCCTTGGATGCGCCACAAATCACCGACCGCTGTCAGACGCAACCCAAATTCGACGAGACGATCGCGAAGACAATCTTACTCATCCGGATCCTCTTACTCGACTACGAGGTAATTTTCCCTTTTTAGAAAAGAAAGCAAGTCTTGCGAACTTTTTACATTATTTTTTTACGTGTCCGAACATGGGAAAGAAAGTTTTTTTTAGAGAGAAGTATTCACGTGCAACCTATGTTTATGCGCATCCGTGTAACCGCCGTTTCCAGTCGGCGCGACAGATGGACCTCGTAATTTTCATCTTAAACAAAAAACCAAACGCCATTTTAATTTTCATATATTTTTCTTCTATATGAACTAAGAATGACTAAAAAGAATGATGAAATTTGAATGTTAACTCAGGTTTTTAAAAAAAGTGCTCTTTGTAAAAAAAAATTATTTCGACTTGCTAACAAATTGTTTGGGTTTTTTTTCAGGTATGCTCTTAGTTCAAATAGAATAGAAAACAATACTGAAGCTAAGGGGCCTTGGGTTGTTTTGATTGGTCGTCTAGTTTTTTTTAAAATCACATTCGCCAGTTCAGAATAATCTTAAAAATGAAAACTCGAGAAAACGGGCTTTAAGGATTTGTCACACTGGATGCGTTCTGCGGCCTGCGGTCAGGTCAAAGTGAACGCAGCCCGCATCGTGTATGAACAACGCTGTCGATCGGGACAATCGGTCTGCGGTCAGGGCAGAGCAATCGGTCAGCGGTCCGGTCGATGCTGGCAGGCCAAACAGCGGCCATCTTGTTTCAGTTATTTGAGTGCGTGTATCAGTGGTGCTGGTGATCAGTTCTTTTATTATTTGGTTTTGATCGAGGACAATGATTACCGAGGAAGAAGAAAATATTGTGTTATTATGGTTGCATAGCAGAAAAAGAAAACGTGTGTGGGTACACGATTTGAATTTGCTGCGACGACAACATGGATAATACAGCAACTTATGTCGAGAATTATATTCGCATGAAGATCATTTTTACATATATTTTCGGATGTCCCCAGCCTTGTTCGAGAAACTGCATTATTATTCCATTTATTAGTATGTACTCGCCGTCTTTCATATGGAACTGCGTCGCAATCTCTCGCCACGTATTCATTTTCTTACCATTATCTTTATAATGGGAATCTTCCAAGTCATACAAATACGGATAACGTCGTATGACATCTATAAACTCCTCTGTTCATTCGTTAGACATTTTTTTTTATGAACTTGTGTGCACTCCGCTGACGAACATCGACAAACTGGACGTTACCCGCAGCCCGCGTGCTCGCAGCCAACCGGTCCGTACGCGTTCTTTGGTTGTGCTCGCACGGTCAGATCGCATTCTATACAAAATATATTAATACCGACAATGTTGTTCATACATGATGCGGGTTGCGTTCGTTTTGATCTGGTCGCAGGCCGCAGAACGCATCCAGTGTGATAAATCCTTATAACTGCTCTATACCCCACCTACGTTCAGTGCTGTATCTTTGGAAATATTTCGAATTAGCCCACATAACTTTGCCTATACATTTTTGGATACATAAGGAATATATTTAAGAGGGAGCCGCACCCGCGACAAAACTTCGACGCAGCCTCGGTTCGCGTCGATAAAACAAAATTAGCGCGAGCTATCTACCGCGAGGCAAAATTGTCGCTAGCGTCCGGGAAGCCTCGACGGGCTTCGTGTATGAGTATGTATACGTACATACGTACACACTGGAAATTT
>JAPYZJ010004974.1:0-12438 GCA_030522765.1 Ophioninae sp. B BG-2022a
GGAGAGAAAAGTGCACGTTGCCGGTACCGTACTTTTTTTTTTCTCGCTTTACTACTCGTCTCTGCGAGCCCGGTTCACTCTCGTTCCTATATTCACTCTCTACGGTAGGATGCTATTCGATCCTCACATTTTTATGAGCCACAGGCACGTCCGAACATTAAAAAAAAATTTTATTGCCCGAATTGTATTTTTTCCGTGAAATCGTGAAAATCTTCAGACACTTTTTGTTTTCTGTTTGGGTTTGGGTTTGGTTGCGAAGATTTTTAAGCATCTTTTGTTTGGGTTTGTTTGTGAAAATTTTTGAGTATTTTTTATGCTTTTTTTGGATTTGTCAAAATTTTCAATTTGTTTTTTATCGAAACTTTTAGGCATTTTTTTGATTGGGTTTGGATTTTTTTTTTGGGTTCGGATTTGTTTGTGAAAATTTGTATGCACACGCGTTCGACTGTATGACGTTTGTAAATGATTCGTGCGTCAGGAGCGAGAGTTCCGGGCGAACAAAGAATGCCGTTACCATTGTACGCTTTTCCTTGTTTCGACATCGCGAGACCACAATTATACCGTTTATAGGGGACGTTTAATCAGAATTTAAGGCGACCCTACATTTTTCTCATTGTCATTGCACTAATTGCGTGTACTCATTGTTTCGCTTTTTTTTTTTCTCTGTTCGTTGAAAACAGAGTTTATACATATGGGTGTGATTTGGTAATTATATATTCTTATCTCAACATTTTTCAGAATTCTTATCTCAGAATTTTGTAAAATTCTCATCTAAAATTTTTGTAAAATTCTCATCTAAAATTTTTGTAAAATTCTCACCTAAAATTTTTGTAAAATTCTCATCTAAAATTTTTGTAAAATTCTCATCTAAAATTTTTGTAAAATTCTCATCTGAAATTTTTGTAAAATTCTCATCTAAAATTTTTGTAAAATTCTCATCTAAAATTTTTGTTAAATTCTCATTTCAGAATTTTGTAAAATTTTGATCTAAGAATTTTTTAGAATTCTCATATCAGAATTTTGTAAAATTCTCATCTACCAATTTTTCAGAATTCTCATGTAAGAATTTTGTAAAATTCTCATGTAAAAATTTTGTAAAATGTAAGAATTTTTTTCTATTTTTCATCTCAAAATTTTTTAGAATCCTCATATCAACATTTTTCATAACTCTCATCTCAGAATATAAAAAATTCTTAATTTAAATTAACGTCAATGACGAAACAAAAAACAACATAAATAAAATTCAGTAATGTGATCGAACGATTCATGGAGTTCGATCTCAGCGACAATATTGACTATTAAACCATGTTTTTTGCAAGGTGCTTGAAGAACGTGTTTTTTTTGCATCATCCTAATAGCTTGCGTATAGAGAGTACGCGTTGGGAGAAATAATCGCGGCAGTATCGGCACACCGAGAGATTACATTTACATGTCGGACGCGAAGGAATGTCGGTCGGTTCGCTCTCGTATTCCGTGCGAAAAAAACCAATTTCAAACGTTCGCCCGATCTATCGAAAAACGGTTGAAATAACGATTCGCAAAAAAAAAAAAAAAAAAAACAATTACTTACCTCTAGTTGCGCCTTTTCCATTAATGCATTTCTGAGCTTCCGGTTTCTTCGGCACCAATCTGTAACCTCCCTTTTTCTTCTCTCCGTTTCTCTCCGTTCCGCATTTGATGCTTATTCCGTTGTCCGGTTCTTTGTCGTTGCGCAACATTTTAACTTATCACTTTTTCATAAATGTTTAAAAAAAATATATTTACAATTTGACACTGAGCCACAGTAGTAAGAACCGTGTGCAGATTTAAATTACCGTTAAATCTCATGGAAAACGATTTTCCACGATTTTATAACTTTTTTTTATTAATTTTTATTATTATTATTATTATTATTATTAATTAAATTGAATTTCATTGCTACGTCGACTCGTAGGTTTAATACAATAATAATATCACAGCTGTGCGTTTAAGCCCACGCGCGGCTTTCGCGTATACGATCCACGAGACGTGTGTGTGGTGTGTATCAATTTTATTACTTTTTATTTCGACGTGTTTCGACGCGTCAGTTTGGACTTTGAAATAGCGCGCCCTCTGTGCGCGATTTTTTTTTTCGGTGCGATTTAATTTAATCCCGTGCGCGAATTAGTATTGAAACAAAAAAAAAACAACGAAAAGCGTTGAAGGTTG
Organism: Ophioninae sp. B BG-2022a; assembly: GCA_030522765.1. Taxonomy (NCBI): domain Eukaryota; kingdom Metazoa; phylum Arthropoda; class Insecta; order Hymenoptera; family Ichneumonidae; species Ophioninae sp. B BG-2022a. The sequence continues at coordinate 2,188 of JAPYZJ010004974.1, forward strand.
CACCGGTCATAGGTATGGGGTTGGATATTTGGCTAGCGGCGATGACCTTGGCGAATGTTGGTCCTCGTAGCGCTCGGGAGTTTTGCTGTCCTCTTCGCTCGCTTCATCCGACGAGTTCATGGACTCTGTCGGATTCCCCGGTTCGTTTATCACCAACCGCGGAATAGTCTCGTCGCCCCAACACCGGGCTTCTCTCCACTGACGGTATCGACTCTCTTGATCACACATAAGATCACCTCGAACGATCTATTTCTATCGTTATCTTTCCGACTATTCGAAACTCCCGCGGAGATATCACTGAGCTTCGAAGGTTAAGCGCGAGTCAATTTCCTTTGTCTGCCGTTCGAGCGCGTTTATTTCGTAAACGAAAGGAAAAAATAAACGATAATAATTAATCGAGGTGCGTTTGGTTCTTTATTCACTGTGCGTTGCGCGTACACGATTTTATTACGAGAACGATACTTTTCGTTTGCCCGAAATTGATTGGTTGGGTACGAGCGCAACGGAGAACTCACCCCAATGAGCGACAGAACCGCACTGACGCTTCGAGCGTCAGCACTTCTCTCCTCATCGTTCGTTACGCCCCTGCCACCTAGCGGCACCGAGGCGAACCGCCCGACTGGAAGGGGTTACGAATCAGCTGTCCGCTTCGTTCTTCCATGCTTCCGTTCCACCGCCGCTTGGGAGTGTCATTTTTTTTTATTCGCCTCGTGTCACTGGACGATATCGGTACAACAAAAATAGGGAAAAAGATTTCCTCGCGAGGATATCTTTTCGTATATATGAGACCTAATCTTCAAAACGCGTGAAACTCCATTGTAATCCTAACGTGCTTTTTTTCGATGCGCTGTGGTATCGCGAACGTTCGAGGTCGTTCACTGATCGCCTTCGACGATTATTTCATGGAAATTTCATTTCTTACATAATTGTAACGTCGAATATAAAATAATGTCGAACGAATGAGCAAACGTTAAATTCGATCGAGTCCGATCCAGTTTGTCTTTTTTCATATCCAATCGCAAACCCAAACAAACCCAAGATTATTATATACGCTAGGAATTAAAAAATAAATTCTTTGCCACTTCAACGATCGTTTGCTGGCTCCAGCCATGTTTTCGTAAAACCGTTCTCTCTCAGTTTCCAACGCGTGAACTTGAATCTCAATTTGATTGCATCACTCGTACCATAAAAATAGACCTGCGAACCGCGCAGCCCACCGGGAGTCACATGGTGTTCGATAAACGAAAAAACATTATCCCGGCGTCGCGGATACCCCGGAGCGTCGGAGTTTTAATTCAATGGAAAGTTTTTCGAGACCTAATCGCGCGGCGGTCACTGATGTGAAAATAGCGAAACAAAAAACCCGTGCTCAACTCTCGACGTTGATGACGCTTCGCTCGACGCTTATACTTGCGGACAAATGTGGCAACAGTTGCGACACCTCTGCGCAAGTTCGCTTATCAATTTAACAGACCTGCGATTATATATACATATATACGTAGCCGAACACTCGCAATTTATTAAGGAGTACGTACATGAATTTCCCCTTTAGAAACAAAATTCATTCTTTTTGTATACTGTAATATAGCGATACAGAATTACGTCCGCGAAAATTCAGCGTACGACGTTCGTTATTTGTTTCGAGAACAGCTTTATGAAATGGCGGTTGGCAAGACTACTCGAGTCAAGCTAATTGCTATTTTAGTACTTTATTTTTGATAATAATTAAACACGTTTATTGCCAAAACACTTCTCGAATAATTATTTTCTCACGATGAATATTATTATGCTATTATTAATTATTAATATATATTGTAATATATATATATATATATATATATATATATATATATATAAATTATATTAGTATTATTATAATTAATTGTATTAATAATAACATTAATATATATTAATATCATTATTATTATTCTCATGATGAATATTAATTGATGTAACAAATTTTTCAATTTTCAGACTCAAAAAATTCTAGATACACAATTGACTAGTAAATCCCCTAGTATAACCTTAGCATCTGAAATCTCGCGTCCGAAACGTGATATTCGCAGTGTTGTCACGTTGGCGATGAACGACGGGAATAAGAGCCGGGTAAAACGAAGATAAGCGAAGCGACACGTGAAAATAGAAAAGCTTCTTACTCAATTGTTTTCAATAAATTTATTGACACTACCAACCGTAAACGTTTAGGCGTTTTTTTTTCAAAGTTATCCTTCGTATTTTCACGTCGATAAAATCATCTCGACGAAACCGCCGTTGCTGATTTCACGAAACGATTGTCCCCGATTACAGAAGTATATATCGTTCGTGTATATCGAGAGCGGCCTCTACCCGTACCATTTGTTTCAGATCGTTATTCTTTCGTAAATATATAGATATAGAAACATCCATTACTGACGTATCGTAAATGTTTTTTCGCTTTGCTTTTCAGCGTATTATCGACCGAGGATTGCGTCATCAAACAACGATCGCGATCATCGTTGTTTTTTTCCATACATCGCTTCGTCGCTTCGCTTCTCTCATGTTTAACCTCGTTTGTTATCGCCCCTATAACAAGTGACCTCTTGATCAGCTAACTTGATGCTTTCTTCTATACGAGAAGGTACCGTTAACCGGAGCCACTTGGACATACTGGAAGATGTCCAGTTCGATCCGAACATTCGATCGTTTCAAGTTTGTGATATATATATATATATATATATATGTGACAAGTGAAAACGAGCGGACCGAGAATTTGTATAATTCTACATGAGCATGCACTATTATGATATTGGCAATGGCAATTAACATCGAAAAATCCGATTTTCCCAACGGCAGCGATTTTCTCTCAAGGACAGATAAGCGACAAGTTCGAGTTCGAAGTTCATTCCGCTTTCACACACCAGCTATCGCTCGTACAGTTCTAAAATGATAATAGTCGTAACGAAATTCTTAATCTTATCTATCTTTCGCGTGGTCATGACAATCACTACCTAAACCACGTATTTTGAATTATGGAAACACTTCTGGAGTACTTGTAACGAGAAGGACTGGAAAAAGGCCAATTTTAGGAAATTATTTGATGTTCATTTAGGAAATGTTTGGATTTTTTTTTTGGGATCTTTTTAGGAAATCTTTAGAAATTTGATTTTTAAATTACATCTTTCGATCGTTACGTAATCTTTTTGGCAGATAATCCAATTAATCAATGCGATTATCCGGTTCCGTCTCCGAGTACGATTGCATGACTAATTCCTCGTCCGATACATAATGCCTGGATTCAAACTCCCCATAAATTTCCCTATGCCACTTTGGGACTCCGTTTCTTAGATCGTTATCATTTCTCCCAGTGAATATCACGGGCGGATCACACCGCTGTCTATTTCGTTCGTAGGAAGACGTAGTTTTCTTCACTTGATCGAAAATTTCAATTTCCGGATCGGAAGTCACTTTAATGAAGGGTTCAACGAGATCGTTGTCTTTTTCGTTTTCGTTAAAAACAAAATCGGTATCGTTCCGAGCTTCGATCACGAGACGATTCGATTCAGGTCTTTCTTGCCCAATACTGAAATCCGGGAGTAATTTGATACCGATTGAATCCGTTTCAAGAGGACCGTCAGCCGATTTTTCAACGATGTCGATTTTTTTTCCGATTTCCATACTTCGACTCTTCTTCTTCGATCGGTATGAATTCGAAGACTTTTTTCGATGCGTTTCGCCCAATTCTTGATTAATTCCATTTGATCCCCCATTTTTCAACGACAGATCGGTTTTATGTACCGATTCCGATCGATCGTTCGATCTTCGACTCGCTTCGCCATCTTCAGAACTCCGGTCTTCCTCGACCGTTGATAATTTGCAGACTTCACCGCGAGATACGTTTTTCAATCCTCCATCATCGAGGAAGAAAATATCCCTAGGATTTTCCGCTTCGGTTATTTCAAATTTTTCGCCTATTTCTGGACCTAAAGAATTCGACGATTTTCCCGACGAGCTCTCGTCTACGAATTCCTCGGGACTCGAAAAAACGCGTTTTTCCTCGACGTTAAAATTTTTCGGTTTTCCTGGCTCGGAGAAAACTCGAGAATCGGAATGTGATCGAAAAGTTTGATTTCTTTGACGCGATGGTGTCACTAAAGTTTTCGTAGTAGGAGAGGGATGATTGTGGAATTTTTGTCGAGTCCGATCGACGATCGATTTCTCGTTCGGTGTTCTCATAAAATTGATAAAAGTCGATGAAGTGACCGAGGGCAAATCCAACGAGAGATTGGTCCGTGTCGAATCGTCCGACACATCCGCATTGGTCCCACTCTCCGGACTGACGTATGCTGTGAGGAATCATTAATTCAGATCAAATTCCATCACATTTGACCTACGATTTTTTTATTATTTTTTTTTTAATTCAAGTAAACACTTTTTATTAAGATATATATAATTATTTGTTGGAATTAAAGAAGTAACGATTATTTCAATCAGACTTGATATTTCAAAAATATCTTTTATCGCCCGTTAACTTTTAAGGAAACATCCTTTCGAGTTTCATGAATGTTTGAACGGGTGTTATTTTTGGACCGAGCTGCTGGCTGAGTAAAGATAAATCTTCAATTCACAGGAAACGAGAATAAATATTTTTCCCGAAATGAAGAGTTCGATGATCCTGCTAATCTCAGGAATCGAAGATTCGGAATTTATTGAGAAAGTATATCTACTCATGCGAAAATCAAAAATGATCATGGATTGAAAAAACATTCATGAAACGTATTTTATATATCGGATAAAAACTATTTTATAAACGAAATGTAAGGTGTATTTTTTTTCTGTGAAATAATCTATACGTTCCTAGAATATATATAGTTCCATCGCAGTAAGTAAAATTGCAACGAACCATATTTCACACTTTCGCTGATCCAACAGTCTCTGAGAGTCACCGGAAGTTCCGGCCGGACTTGGGAAAATTTATGCTCGGTCTTTGCTCCGACAGATGGCTCGGGATACTCGGTATTGTCCTTTCCAATTCCGGTCAGTGGCTTTTTTCGTACTTTCGGAAATTGGTCGGAATTCTGTGGTTTCCGTTCAGGCAATCTCGAGGATTTCTGAAGGGCAAAGCGTTCCGTCGATCGCTAGATACTTTTCTCACCTACGTTTCTAAACATTTTCAAAACTGAATAATTTATGAGAATTTCCAAACGTTCGTTGTGAAGTATCGTAATCGCTTATGATTCACATTAAGGAACACCCTAATTTCAACATTTTATCTTTCTAATGCAATTTTTTTCTAGCTTCTAATTTTATTAATAGAATTATAAGAATAAGAATAATAATAATTTATCGAACGCTTTTTCATGTTTTTGTGTATCGTATCTCGCAACGTACGACCTTCCGGAAAAGGAATACCTCAATTTCAAATTTCAACGTCTGACCCAGCACGCATTCGTGTTCACCAATCGGAATCCTCCCGGATTCGTCGAAGCGGTAATCTCCACGACTGGGAAAGTCGGATCTTTTGAGATACGGACAATTGCATCGATAACAGACGAGCTTAGTTTCCATGAGACTATCATCCGCTATTGACTTCCGGTTTGACTTTTCCGTGACTTTATCATCGCCCTTTTCCCTCCAGCTTTTCAGATACTTTTTCATCATTCCGGCAACTGATTTCTCATTGATGACGTTATCGCAAAAGCTTCTAATCCGGCTGCCGTATTCGTCGTTTTTTCGACGACCGCCAGCATCAGTTCCTTCGGAATTCTTTGCAGCCTGGAGAAGACGAGAAGCTCCGGGTTGATGTCGCGTGCATCGCCAAAAGTTTCCCTGGTCCTTGCTTCTTCTCGTGGCTTCGGATCGCCTCGTTGGCGTAACTTCCGGTTCGCAGATTCGACAGTGACGACCGGAATTCTTTTTCCCTCGAGCTGCGTTATTTTTGGAGGCTTCATTCTTCGAGTCCGGAGATGCGCCGTTTTGGAGATTTTGACTTGTTTGAATTTGGACTCGATCGGGTGGCTTGCCAATCGTGCAGCTGAGACGGTTCGACTGATAACCGCGACACACGCTTATGATCGTTCGATCTTAAACAATTGATTTAGTCGAGTTAGATACAGTCCAATTCACATTCTTTTTTTTAACTTCTTACCACCTCAATCCCGATTCTTACAAAAATCTTTATAACCTCGATTCGCAATAAAAACTATTATATTAGGTGTAGTAAAAAGAAATCCATGATTGTTCCATTAGATGGCTCTAGTTATCTGTACCCAGCGTTGTAGAAGTCCAATCGGCTTACACTAGATGGCGTTAGAAATTAATGGAATTTCGTACCGAACGAACTCTTGCGACAGTTCTGTGATTAGTTGACTCAATTTGTGATTGGTCAGTTCCAGAAAATAATGTATTTCTTTTTACTACACCTAATAATAAAAAGTGTAATAAAACATCGAAAATAAAGAAAAATTAATCAGACTTTCAACGATACAATTACCCAAACAAACCGTTTATATCAGCAGGAGTATTTCCTCGTGATTCCTTCTTTGTGAATCGACGAATCCGCTTGTTTTCGCTATCTCTCGTCCTCATTGGCTGTGCATCAGGATTTCCCGTTTTTGTCGCATCCGGGGAGTCTCGATGTTTCGATAGTTCGTTTCGTGAGTGCCTGCCGGTTTTACGAAGCTTGATTCTAGACCGGACGATTCGATGACGCGTCCTTTTGCCTCGCTGGAGGTCTGTGCTTGTTTCGAAAGGAAATCGTTTCCACGGATCCGGGATTCCCTGCGTTAACGAAAGTCCAAGTTCGTTCCAGACAGCTTCCATGAGTCGGACGCTGTCGCAGCCTAGCTTCAAGTGTCTCTCCGCCATTTTTTGGTCCCTGTTCGTGCAGTAACCTCTCAGGGCGAGATACTCGCTCCAAGGATCGGGAATACCGTGCCTAACGGCAGGACGACATTCGTTGCTTACTCGAAGATCCGCGACGGTCCTCTTCGCGGCGTCTTTGAAAATAACGCATGGCGACGCTCTCACGAGCTTCGGAGAAGCGAAAGGACCATGAATTATCTGACGAATCCTCAATTTTCCGTCGACCGGAAGCAACTTCGGCGACGTCCATTCGTGCCGCCAAATCGCCGTGGATTTTTTTTTCCTCTGCTTCGAAGTTGCGTTATCTTTCTTCTCCTTTTCCTCAATATTCTCGTTTTTTCGTGACGTCTTGAATCCTCAATCTCTCAAAGCCAAACGAAACCGTATAATTATTTATTTCAACGAATCGATCAACTTTCAGTCAATTATCATTGACAGCAATTCGCTCTTGTTTTCCCTTCGATATTCTCAATGTCATATATGTCTCGAGAGATATTTTAATATATACATATATATATATTAAGATTGAATTTTAATACATGTAGATCGAAGTGACAAATATTTAGATTGTTATTGCAATCATTAATACTAGCACCATTATTATTATGAATTTATTATTATTATTATTCATTAACCCAAACAAACCCAAACGCGATTTCCCGCCGGAAAGAAAAATTTCAAAACGAGATAAAAAGATGAATGAAAAATTAATCGAGTCAAATTAAAAAAATTGAATTTAGAAAAAGAAGCGAAAAATGAATCAAAAGCTGCCAAAATCTACACTTACCGAAATTCCATTTGTTTAGGTTTCAAAATTGTAATTCTCGCTTGCTGTCCTTCGGGTTTAGGATAAGCGATGATTCATGTATTTGTTTGGGTTTGTCTGGGTTGGAAGAATTGGGAAGGAATTGGAAATGGATTTGAAGAATAAAAAGTTAATTTAATGAGAAAGAATTAAAAGATAATACAAAATTAACGAAAATTATGTTGTTATTATCGAGAGTGAAGTATTTTTTTACGATGGGTATATTCGACGAATAAAAAAGTCGAGGGATTGTTAATAATTTTTTTATTACGTCAATAAGGGCGAACGGCCCAGTCACCGCTTGTATTCTCTCTTTCGCGTTTCTTCAGCGTCTCTTTTCTTTTTTTCTTCATTTACGTAGTTCCGTTTATCAGCACCTGGCTCTAACCGCGAACCTCGAAAAAGCTTTCGAAGGATAGGCGGTTCCTTCAAATTACAAGATTCACATAATTTTATAGGTTAATTTTTCCATCTCTCTCTCTCTTTTTCTGCTGTCCCGATTTCTTCTTTTCTTCGTTTTCACGCATCAGGATAACAATATGTACTATCTATGCACCCTAGCGTCATCTCATTCCTCTTTTTTCTTGTTCCAACACTCTCCCTCCTTCTCGCTCTTTTTTCTTCTTTTCTTCTTTTTTCCATACTCATACGCACGCACATGCACACCGTTACTTTGTTTTTTTTTTTTCGTGTCACGAGCCTCTTTTGCTTTTCTGCGCGTTTTGACATCCGCGAGATATTGAAAAACAAAAAAAACAAAAATCAAAAAACAAACAAAAAAAATCAACGACGACGACAAAATAACGAAGAATCGCGGAAAAATGACAAACGCTCACGACTAAAAAAACGGGGCAACGAAGGAACATAAGATTCGTTGATACTCGGCGATAAATCAAACGATGCAGCGATGTACGAATGATTCTTCGTTTTTTAATTTTTTTTTATCGTTTTTGTTTTTTTTTCTCTTTTCTTTGTTTTTAATTAATTTTGTTCTTTCAATCCTTGGCCACCACCGCAGGTGGGTCCTTGCTCGCTTCTTCGGTTACGCTCACCTGAAGCGTGCTCGTCGATTTTTGGACTATCTCCGATGAGACCAACAGTAGAGGAAGACCCCCGAGGACCATGCACGTTCCCATGCACAGGAAACAGACGGAGTAACTTCCGGTCACGTCGCGCAGGTAACCTACCGATCACAACGAAAATTGTACTGTAAATTAAATCATAAAAGATTTTGCTTTTCACTCGTGTATATTTATTATTTATTGATTTCTTACTTATTAAATTATTAATTATAGTTAATTAATAATTAGAAAAATTATTAATCATAATTTATCATTAGGTAATTTATTAATTATAATTGATAAATAATTAATTACAACGCCCATCAATGTCAGCTTTGGTTGATCTTTATTTACTCCACCTTTAATAAAAGTCCAAATTTCACGCTATATCGAAACTTTCAATATCACAAAGTGCTGTTCGAGAAAAATTTCTTTTTTTTTCTTTTTTTTTTGGTACTTTACAGATAATCTGATCAAACGATCGTAAAAAAACGTGTCAAATACGAAAAAAATGAGATTAATTCCCACACGAGTTTCACTAAATGTTTTTTTCTCTCCCCCAGCATTTTTCTCGTATCTTAGCAAACAAACTTTTCGAGTGAACGTGTAGCAAGGATCATCTTGAGTACTGACCCAATTGATCTTAATCGTTCAAAGCCATAATCGTGTTTATCGCCGATCGTTTAAATTGATACAACTATACAACGCGTATGTGTAATCATTCCAGTGCGAAACTGAGAAGCACCGAAGACCCCTATAGGAGAACCGACGGAACGGATAAAATCTTCGATTATCTGCCTGGAATTTGCTTCAATGAAACGCGAGATTGTGCGTCCGAGCCTCTCCGAGCATTCTCCGAGGGAGCGAGATATCAAGATTTCGTGACTTCGAATCGGCTCGACGGGCGTTTCGATAAGGAAAAAAAATATTTGTTTTCCATACGGTAGAAATTATCTTCGGGGCCGCGCGGTGTAGTTCATTTTTATATCTGTAATTTCGAAAAATTATCTTTAATTGGAGCGACCCCTCAATTATTATCAATTTTTTAATTAATAATACCATTTAATTCCCAATCCACCATTTAATTCCCCTTGAACTCTCCATTTATAGGGAAAAATGTCAAAAAAATATTCTAGAAACGTTTTTTTGCATTTTCCCAGTCCAATTTTGTACTTTCGGCAAAAACTCGGGCATATTCGTAATCAGCGGAAAATTTCCGATTAAATAGACCCTTTTAAGAGTTTAAAAACGGAAAAAAATATTTTTCGACCTCCCGGCTACTTTTCCAGAATCGGCAAAATCGCGATATTTCAAAAGGTCGTAGAGCGGGATTTTTTTGGACGATTGAGATTCATTTGGGGGGTTTGGAAAAGGTTTTTGCCTAACTTAAATAATAGCGTTGGATTCAGATCGATATCTCGTATAGTTTTCCCAGAAAGTCCACTGGAAAAATCGGAAAAAAAGAGGCAAAGGGGTATGTATGGAAAAATTGGCAAAAATCGATGGTCCAACTTTGAAATTCTGCCAAAAATCGAAAAATCATCG
>JAPYZJ010004975.1:0-21806 GCA_030522765.1 Ophioninae sp. B BG-2022a
GGGGGATGAAAAACAAAAAAAAAAAAAAAGAGAAATGACTGTGTAACTTTTCGGACATTGTCCACGTGGCCTCTCGCGGTCTCTTTCGCAAACGTTGCGTGTTTACGGTGCACGTATGTATACGTGAGCCGTACCTACCGATCGAGTAATGTACGCCTCTTAATTCGATTCACGAAAACCGGTCTGATAATTTCACGAATTCGGCTGATTCGATTTTCCGATTATTCGTTTCAATGATTTTTGAGGAGGCGTGATCAATGTTTTATTTGGGCGAATTAATGTAGAAATATACATTTTACTTTATAATTCTCTTGCAGAGACATTCGGGGTCACCGGAAGCAGGGGGCAAGTGTGCGCACCCTCTTTATCTCGAAAATCGTTGGCGGCCTTAATGCAGCTATAGTTACTCTTGTTTGAGTTGAGGATTAGCTCGGATATTCAGAGACGAAGTGCGAGACTTTTCGTTTTTACTGGGAAAACGAAAATGAACGATCTCAAGATTTCGCTGCGATAGTAAAGAACGTGATGCCTAAGCTCGAATTGAAATTAAAGTCAATTCATTTAATTTTTAAAAATCCTAGTGTGCTCCTTAAAAATTAAAAACGATTTTTTTAAATCGTAGAATACTCCTTAAAAATGATAAACGGTTTTTTACAAACTCTACAGTGCACCGGGAAAATAACAAACGATTTTTTCAAAATCCTAGCCTGCTCCTTAGAAATGATAAATAATTTGTTTTAAATCCTAGAGTGCTCCTGAACAATTTTAAATCATTCTTTTAACCGTAAAATACTCACTGAAAATGGTAAACGATGTTTGAAAATTCTAGAGTTTTCTTAAAAATGATAAACGATTTTTCGAAATCCTAGAGTGCTCGTTAAATGGAGTCAAAAGCTTTCAAGCAGGCTGAAGATTTTCATTCGAGATATTCCAATAATTGAATTTTTAGCGTAGCCTGAAATTTTCATTGCATTTGCACCATGAAACCTTCAATCAAGAATTTTTCAGAGTTACGTTTTAATACCGCGATCTTGTTACCCAGCAGTGCCTCGTAGTTGGAAAACATATCTCCAACCAAGATATCATTGTCGCATCGTCATCGTGCTATCCTCATTAAGAGCGTTCGTCGCGTCTGGAGCGCGTAGTCTGTCGACTGGACTGACCATCAGTCTCCGTTTGTTACGGACGTCCGTACAGCGAGAAAGAATGAGAATGAGAGAGAAAGAGAGAAGGAGAGAGAGAGAGCCGCATCTCCTAAAGCGTCAGGGCAATTGTCTTCTAACTCGCGGCTCATTCACGCTGCTACCACACTTCCTAACTGCCGTCGCGCTTGTACGTCGTTCACCATAGATCGTTCAATCGCATATATACAACCGAATGTCGAGCTTACCTAAAAATATCCCAAGAGAAATAATCTTTCGTGATTATGTGATAACATTTGATTTTCAGTGTTGATAAAATTCGTGAAAGTCTCTTTTTTATTTTGGGCGAACGATTTAAGGTAGTAGGTACGTGGATGAACTTCCTCATTCGAAATAAAATTGAATTTTTGTATTCTGTAATATAGCAATTCAGAATTACGTCCGCGAAAATTCAGCGTACCTTACTGAGGAAATACGACAGTAATTAATTCATCAAATCAATGCATTTAAGTCACAAAATTTGGGAAATACGTGCAGATCGATCTTTGGAACGAAAATATTAATGGTTTTGGATTAGATACAAACTATCGAAAAACGTCAAAAAAAAAAAACTGTCGCAATGACATATGTTTCATAAAAAATATAGGCTACCGGATATTTCAAGCAGATATTATCGATTGAAGCGATTAATTTTTGGCTTTGCTTTTCGACGCACAGCCACACACACATGTATACTCGCGTTAAACAAAGGACCTTCGTAATTTTTTCGAGAACAGCTTTATGAAATGGCAGTTGGTAATACCACTTGAGTCAAGCTGATTGCGATTTTTGTACTCCATTTTTGATAATAACAATTGAACACGTTTATTACCAAGAGTTCTCGAATAATTATTTTCTTATGACGAATATTATTATAGGATAGGCATTATTATGCCTAACCTCCTGAGTGAATCTGTAGTATATTTACAACATAGAAATAAATAAATCCATCTATTGAAATTTACTGGAAAACAAAGTTGCGGTTCTCAGGAGGTTAAGGCTCAACCTTTTGAGAACCACAACTTTGTTTTCCAGTAAATTTCAATAGATGGATTTATTTATTTCTATGTTGTAAATATACTACAGATTCACTCAGAAGATTAGGCATAATAATATTCGTCATAAGAAAATAATTATTCGAGAACTCTTGGTGGTGAAAAAAAATTTGTGGTTCTCAGGAGGTTAAGCCTTAACCTCCTGAGAACCACAACTTTTTTTTCCAGTAAATTTCAATAGATGGATTTATTTCTTTCTATGTTGTAAATATACTACAGATTCACTCAGGAGGTTAAATGTATCGAGTTTTTCTATTTTCAGACTCAATAAATGATAAATATACTGTTGACTAGTCAATCCGCTAGTACTACCTTGAATTGGATTTTCTCTTTGCTGAAAAAGCGGGTGGTGTATCTTTCGTCTGAACGTCACCACTGATCGAAGAATATTGATGCGTTGGTCAATCTTTACCGACCGAGCATGTGTAGCGTAACCTTAATTTGAGCGCAGGCAGAGCGTCGTCGATTTTGTCGTTTCTCGTGACAGTTCGCCCCGCGTTAAAGAAGGGAAAGTGCGAAAGAGCGGAGAATGACTGACGAGGGTTCACTTGCAATATATACGCGACGGGGCGGCAACAAGTGGCATTCGGCACGTTCTGCCTGTCCTCTTGTTGGCCGGCTCTGGTGCGCGCCACACGCGAGACTGTTCTCGATGCGCTCTCTGTCGTGGTCAATGTCGCGAGCACATCGCGAGACTCACATTAAATAGGCAGTTTTCTCTTTATGAGTGACCCTATAGTTTTCACTCCCATTCAAACTTTGATCGATCATTTTACCCATCAGATGGCGATTGTACTCGTCTCGTATTTTTCATCGTTCGTGCTTCAGTCTTTCGAGCACCTTAAACCCAAACTGCTTTTACACAGATGGTCGAGTTTTTTTAGTGGATTTTTTTCGTCCTATAATCGAAGTTATCGATTAGGATTGGAATGTTTGATCATTCGGCTATCATTTTAACAGCAACAGAGGACTTTTGCATCCTCGCTGTGTACCCACACATTTTTTTGCGACGCGATAGATTTGGTCGTCGGACTTTTTTGACACGATTCCTTATAAAAAAAAAATACGTGATTTAATGAAACAATTTTTCGATTTTTTATGATTTTTCATAAAGCTCAAAAATCGCAGGAGGTTGTGGACCTTCTTTGACACGATTCTTTATGAAGCGAAAAATATCTGATATCTAAAAAACATTGAGGAAACCCAGATCAAATAGCTCGGTTATTTATCTCCAATTCAAATGTCACATGATATATTTTCTACTTTGTCTTAAAGGTCGCGTTTTAATGAAAAAACCAGGAACATCTTAAAGAAGATGGCATATATGGTTTCCTGGAATGCTAGGAATATAATGCAAGTCCATCGTGCTTCCATCGTGCTACCAGTGTGTTTGAAATAGTAATATAATCACAAAAATAACATCGATGTTTGGATTAGAAATTTTTTATGACTATATGTGCATTGATTATTATTAGTACATTGCAACAAACCAGGAGAACGATCGACGAACGTTGGTTGATCTTGAATGTTAATATCTATGCAACGTATATTTATATTTTATTAGCATGGAACATTTAGATTGATCATGATCCGCAGTTGTTTCATGGTCATTCAATGATCATCGAGAAAATACTGAAAAAATTGGAAGATAACGATCAAATAAAAGGGACTTGCATGATACGGGTATACACATATCCGTTTTGGACATACGAAGTTTGATATAAAATGAGGTGTCTTTTTAAAGATGGCGGCCTACGTACATTTTATTTTCGATTTTATTTTGTTATGTGGGTACACGTATTCCTAACGTATGTTGACATTGAGGCCTAATTCGAGGATCCAAATTTCCATTCGCTTCGAGTATTGGAAAAAGTGCTGGCAGCAGTGTATTATATCTCAGAGTCCACTTTAAAGTCGACAGAATAGATATTGATGAACAAATAAATATTTTTCCAGAACAATAAAAAAGTCACTTTATTTCTTGAACAAACCCCGTACATATTCTGTCGCACATCTATCAATGCACGTTCCCTCACAGTTTTTCTATTTTCTCCAATTTACATATCTTCTCTTGGTCAACTCGAGACCAAAAGGCGGAAGTATGATACGAAAGATGCTTTTGCATGGCAAGACTGTCGAGAAGAATAGAACGAAACAGGATCTTGCAAATATCTATTCGTCAAATCCCAGCATTTTTCGATTCTCGTTCGGACCGAAAAATTATTCGTCAAGCAGATCATTCGATTCGTCAAATTAGCCCTATCCGTGTCGTAAACTTCGTGATGGTTGTTCGGAGGCGAGAGGACACTCGAAAACGAAGCAGGAGGAAAGTATCGTTTAGCGCGTGCCTCGGTCGCGGGTCGTTTCAAGCGAGACAGAGAAACATATTCAGAAAGAGTTGAATATCGAACCCGCGTTCGCTCATGCGAGAGTGAGAGGGAAATAAATGGGACGGCGAGGTATAGAGAATCAGAAGACGCATGCACACACGGCTCGTGGATAATTGATAGCGGAATGCTAATAACCTGGACGAGCTAGGAATTATAATAAGTTTCTTGTGGGTCTCGTGACCACCGAGAGGCTGTGCCATTGCTGCCGGCGGCTTCCGACTTCGATTCTGGCGCTCTCGTCCTCCATCTCGCAAGACCGCTGCATCGAACTGTGCAATCGATCCGCGTACCGCGATTCGTTAGTCCCTGTCATCGAGAACGATCCGATCGATTAATCGGTTCGACGCTTTGCCGCCTTCCACCTGGCTAGTCTTTCAGAGATGTTACTCGTACACTGAGTTCTCACTAACGATGACAACATTGATACACCCGAAATGTTAGGACTCTATAGATTACAGGACAAATTCAAAATCTGCACTTTAATACGAAGTAAAATAGGTATAATAACTGTCGAATTCCAACCATTCTGTATACATTTGTTCCACGCCATTTTGCCATGAACGAGTGTAATTACTCTCGAGAACGTTTTTACGATACTCTGATTACAGAAAAAACAATGAAATAAAAATGGGGAATTATCCGATTAACCCTAATGAAATGCGCGTCGAATCCTCGACACGTGAAATGAATGACGTCCCGGAGACGTAATTGTTTGTCGAGGAGTTAAACATTTTCCAAAGCTCGCTCGATTACTCCCCTTGCCTAAAAAAGTATGAAAACGACTTTGCGATGAAAAGGAAGAACGCGAAGATTAGTTGGATCGAATACTGAGGATGAACAAGCAGAAGGAATTCTAACCAATCCTGATGCTGAAAAAAGGAGAAGGTGACCTAATTGATCTTTGCGCTGAAAAGTTAGAAGGAAACCTAATCAATCCTTACGCTGAAAAGGCAGGAGACCTAACCATTGAAAAAAAGGTTGAACCCTCCTAACCTCTAAGAAGTATTCCAACAGTGTCAAAGTCAAATTGTTTTGGAAATATCTTCGTACGCGAAAAAAAAACGAAAAAAGAACCATAGCCAAACTGTTCTGAAAATCGACTAGAAATTCTTCATTAGTCGACGGTCAAAACGAAACAGCGATTTTTGTCGGTACGAATGTTCTCCAATTGGATTATTCCTAAGGATTATTTCCAGTTCTTTCTTATTGATTGGCATTGTTATTGAATGATTATTGGAGCATCGGTATAGAATGATTTTTCTTATCAATTCTTATGTACAAATATTCCGTACATTGCGTCCTTTTGTTATTTGCACCGAACTTTTTGAACGCCTACCTCCTATATATGCGAAAATTTACTACAGACGTAGGCCTAGGTCAGTTACGTCCACGTAGTGTTCGTCACGATTCGGAAACCAAAACAGTCATTTGAGGACCGAAACACGCGTATTTGGCATCTCGCCGATGAACCCCCAAGAGCGATCGGACCCTCGGGAGTGCCTGGAGCAGCTCCCGGCGAAACTGTTTCACCATTATGTCACTCCCTTCCTCGCTCTCATTCAGTATCACTCTAGGGCTCGACGGCTTTCAATGTTGTCGTGTGTTCCATGCAAGATAATTGCTGCTCTCTTTAAAATTCTTCTGTTTCGTTATTCTCGTTTCTGCTATTTGAACATCGTTGAACGATTTCGTGCATCGCCAGATTACGAGGCATTCCAGGGATTTCGAATTTCGAAGTTCATCACTTTCATTACGTTTGGGTTTTATAGTGCCCAAATAGGTTTTGGCAGATATCAAATGTGCACAGTTGCTACTGGCCATTCCTATTATTCCGTTTATGGCGGAATCCAGGCAGCCTTTTTCAGTCATTAAATTTTATCCAACCTGACGAAATTCATTGGGCAACTGATATTAGATCTGATCTTTGACCCATCAGGCAAAATTAGTATGTAAAGGACAATAGCTAGTTAGAAGTTTGTTCGTTCATAGAGAAACACGATTTTGTGGTACACTAATCCAGCTTAACCAACACATATCAATTTCCTACAAGATTCACACTTGAAGAAGGTTACATTCACCCCGCAGAACGACAGCAGAAACCGAGAAGTAACTGCTAATGTATTTGCTCCTCGATTTTTGTTATCTTCTCAATTAGTTTAGAAATTTCGATTTCTGTTATCGTTCTCACGATCATATAAGATCATTCTCACATAACTCGATTTCTGTTGTATGAGAATGATAATCATTGGGCTTGATCTTCGGGGTCATTCCCTCATAAAATGTCCAGTGTCCTGATGTCTTCTTCCATGTTTCATGGAAGGGTAGGAAGCTACACAATGCACAGACCTCTTGTCAATAGAACATTAATGAGCCGAAAAGTCCTCCCTGGAGATCCAGACCACTTGTCTGTCGGTCTCAAGAATCCAAACGATTTTCCGAAGCTCCAACGACTAACCGGTATAATCAAATAAAGACCGGGAATCGTAGATGCCGTCTGTTTACGAAAGGGATAGATCTCCGTTTGTACTTCTCGTTGGGAGACTGTCCCATCGATTGCGACGATTGAACTAGTTTGCGTGACGTAGGTGCCGATTGCACATACCTGTAGCAGGGAAAACCTTGTTGAGGCACGTGTAGATCCATAGGCATGGCCGGATGTGCGACAGGATGGTGAGCCGTACCGAGGCCATAGTCACCAACCCCGGACAAGGGGGGTTGCATCATACCAGCGGCAGCGGCGGCGTGATGACCAGCTATCATGGCACCCCAGTGAAAACCGGGTGTTCCGCTCATCGCTGGTGGATGTTCGGCGAGGTCCGCGAGGCCGCGTCCGGCCGCGGCGGCGGCAGCAGCCGCAGCGGCACCGCCACCACCGCCGCCTGCGACCCCGCCGCCACGGTGCATAAACCACCCGTCCACCACGAGGCCTTTCTATCAATGCTGCACCCTTTACATCCACAAAACCAACCCCAATCGGTTGGCAATTGGGACCCCAAAACCAACCCCGTAACACAACGACACTCGCACTTGTATCCTTTTTATCGCTCTCTCTTTTCGGGATCTGGAACGTTCGCTAGGTCCTAAGATCTTTTAGGAAACGGCGAACGGTGATCAATCTTTAACGCGGATTGATCGATGGAAATTGTAAAAACCACTTGTTCCGAATGGAAGCCTCGCCGGGGAAAAGAAAGACGATTGGCGCGTGTACCGCGCGTTTCGAAGTGATCGCGCAAGCAATCGGCTGAGATCTACGAGGGAGCTTCCTCACGTCTCTGTACCGATATCGCTATCATCTACTCGCTCTTCCGGACCGCCTGTACTCGCAGACTAGTTACACAGCCCTTCTTTCGGTTCACCCTTGGTTGTCTCCTCTCAGAGGCGCTTCTCGCAACCCTCTTCCTCACCTTCGAGGACTCAACCCTGACTTCACACGTAATTCACTACATGATGGATGGCGGACACTCTCCTCGCACCGCTTCTTCTCCTGCCGACAACTCGCTCGCGCTCTTAACCCCTTTCGCGTCCGACCCCGTTCTCCGGAGGTCGAAAGATTGACGCAGGCCGATACCGAGAGGGATGTGACCCCGAGGACTCCCGTGGACCTCCGTACACTAGGCACACACAGCACTCGACGACGACGACGACAACGACGAGGAGGACGACGACGAAGAGGAGGACGTTACGCGCCCGTCAGAAAGGCTTGGGTAGACTGTATAGGAGAGAGCTTCACGACGGTGAGAGCGAACGAGGGGGGCTCTCGCACGGTGTTGGCGGTAGAGGCGCGCGCGCGTTTGCTCCGGTCGCGGGACGATCGCGAGAGTAAAGGAGTAAAACGGGGCAAAAGGAGGGGGGAGGGGGGGGCGGGAGCACGGAGATGAACGGGGAACCCGCGCTCGAGGGGGGAAAAAGTTGGAACGACCGATCGCGTGGTGGGAGGAGGAAGAGAAAGAGGAGGAGGTCGGGACGGTCATGTCGCGAGTGTGAGAAAGAACCAAGAGCACGGGAGGGGAACGGAGGTAGAGTGATGGAGGGGGCGGGAGAGAGAAACGGAGCAACATGTATGTCTACGTCAGAGTAGGTACGTCGCACACATGGACCACGTCATTTCGGCAACATACTGACGCGTCCTGGACAACGTGGGCCTAGAGGCCAATGCGACAAGTCTAACGACGATGAGGACGACACCGATGCAACAGAGATACACACGCGCCAAGGTACGGGAATACCTAATTCATAAATGAAGAAAAAGGCGTAATTCGCGTACACGAGAAATCCACCGGTAGTTCAGAAACAAAGATGATGACGAGAGGACGGTCAAGTGGGGAAGAGCGAGAACCGAGCGAAGGCGGGGACAAGGTGGGAAAGTAGAGAGGCACGAGCTTTTCCAACGAGGCGTACAGCAGCGATGAAGCTCTGCCGGGAGCAAGAGCAGAAGCAGCTTCAGCTTCGCTACGGCCATGAATGACGCGAACTCTCGCGGCTGCGACGCGCGGACCGAGTCGCGGAGGCGGGGCCTCGGCCCTCCTCGCGGTACCACGTGACTCGAGACTCCGGGATACCAGACTCCCGTGGTCCTCCAGTCTCCTCCCTGCCTTGACTATTCCAACCAGAGGGTAGAAGAGAGTGCGAGATGAGGAGAGAAGGGATTTCTCGTATAGCTTCCCTATAACCGAACCTCGACTCGTACTCCGCTTTCTTGAAGCCAACGACGTCGTTCAAGGTGTGCCGAGTCCGTTTAGTGCCACGATGCCCTTCCTACTTTCCACGTTTTTTTGTTTTTCTTTTTTTTTTTTTTTTTTTTTTTTAGATATAGAATCGTAATCGCAATTGAAGGAAGCAATGATAAACTTCTTTGCTGTTTATTTTACCAGCGATGAGGCTGTAATTTTAGACATTTTTGGAAATATCTAGGGTATGTATTTTATAGGTGTAGTACAAAGAAATCCATCATTTTGTGGAATCAACCGATCACAAAATGAGCCAACCAATTACGAAGCTGTCGCTAAAGTTTGTTTAGCAAGAAATTTCATCTGTCTAACGGCATCTAGTGTAAATCCAAATCGATCGAAAAGTCGATGAAAACGATGGTGAAATTGAAGGATTTACGAATCGAATTGTTTTCACATCCTCCATATTCACCAGATTTGAGCCGCATCTGACTTTTACTTATTTGCAGCTCTCAAAAAGATGCTCCAGGGAGAGAAATTTGTCCCCGAAGATGAGGTCACAGCCGCGACTGAAGACTATTTTTAGGCAAAAGACAAATCGTTCTATATGAAAGCCATCGAAAGTTTTGATAAAATTTGATGAATGTATCGCTTGGTGATTGTGTTGATGAATTAAGTCAAATTTTACAAACGAAAATTTGACTTTTCAAAAACTTCACATATGTGAAGAACTCGACTTTGTATATGTCCAATGACGCTCGAAGTTACCGAAGTTTCATTCCGATCAGCCGTGTTTCCTCCCCAAAGAGCAAGTTTTTCGAAGTATTCCGAGCATTTGGTATATCGCTTTAAAGTTGCCTAAAAAGGTCATTAGAATTCCGTGAGGCTCCCCATGTACAGTATCGATTACAGTCGATAGCTTCGGTTTTCTCCCCCAAAAAAGAAACCAGTTATATTTATCTACACGTACCTTAACCTCTGATAAAAAAAAAGATCGTATTTGATCGCAAAACATGTGGTTCACGATTTAAGTATCGATTATTAACATTATTGGCATTCATCAAATTAATGGGAACTCCTTGTTTCCATGAAAAATAGAAATTCCAAATAAATAGTTACAAGTGATCGGAAATTTTGTCGCACCGGAAATTTTCAGTTTCGCAATCCAATGGTTTTGAGAATTCTTTGATTTCGAAACCAATGAATTTTTTAAACGTATCACATATTTGATAGTGTCCAATTATTTTAGTCATTTGAGCAGTGAATTATCGAAGAGCGTACTGTATAACCGAGTGAATAATATTAGGTGCAGTAAAAAGAAATCCATTATTTTCTGGGGTAAACCAATCACAAAACTGTCGCTAAAGTTTATTTAGTACGAAGTCTCATCTTTCTAACGCCATCCGGTGTAACCCGATCGGACTTATACAACGCGAGATACAGATAACTAAATTGGAAAATTTTTAAGTAAAAAAATCATGGTTTTCTTTTTACTACACCTAATACCTAAATTCGCCATTTATTTTCTGTATTTGAATCTCCGTCGGGTAGAAATCGTGGATTCTCATATTTTCATCAGAAGATTTAGAGGTTAAGGGGGAAAGTGACTCTGATGAATAAGATAAGGGATAATAATACAGGCAGACAAGCACAAACGTTAAATCAAGGAGACCGGAGACATTTGGGCTTGGCTCGAAAGAACTCCGAGAATCCGTAGTGGCGAAACAATAAAAAATTTAATCAAAATGCCCTTTCGGTAATTTACAACCGGCCTGAGTACGCTCTGCCTACTCTTGCTCGTCCTTTTTTTTTCTTATTTGCCCTCTCGCACAACACTTGCGCCAAGGGTGGACCAAGCCGTGATGCTCCGCACACACTTGACGATCTTCAACGAAAAAGAAGGGAAAGGGTTAGGGCGAAGGGAATTCTAAGCTTCGCATCGAGAGATCCGCTTTTTTTTACTAAGAGCTGTACTGCTTTTCCACGGGGTTTACCGAGCCTCCCCTGAGGAGTCGTTCAACGCTTCGAATCATTTGCTCCACTACGTGTTCACTTTCCTACTTTTCGTTCACGTTCCTTCTCCCTCTTCTTTCTTTTTTTTCTCCCCTCGAATTTTCATAAAAATAACGCCATTCTTGTCCTCCTGTATTTTTTTCGTTGATCATCCCTTGAAGGAACTCAAACCACGTATTAAAAACTACGGGTCAGTGCTTTAGAAGTTTGCTGTTCAAGAGATTCGACACCTTCCATTGGGGAGTCTTCTGGTTCCTAATATCACCAATGGACCATAATTTCTTGTCTTTAGTACAGAATACTTCTGGTTTGAAAAGATGATTCGAAATATGAAAATACTTCGAATTTAGAAAATGAGAATATTTTTGATAAAAAAAAAATAAAATATTTCTTATATGAATAGTGAAAATATTTCCGATTCGAAAAATGAAAATATTTATGGTGGTAAAAACGAAAATACCTCTGATTTTGAATATGAAAATACTTCTGTTTTTAAAGAGAGACCAACGAAGAGAACCTGCACTGTGTTAAATTGAAAAACAACGTTATTTTAATCACAGCCCAATAACAATATAATTTATTTTTTATTTACAAACCCATTAAAAGGGCTCAACTAAAATATACAAAAATAGTCGCGCAAACTTCGTCCAAACTCGGTGGCTGGATTATAGATGTCACTCTGTATATCTCCTATAAAATCACGACCACTGAATCACTATTTCGCACTAGTAGTTTTCTACGTAGAGCAATTACCCAGCAAGTCGATGAGAAAAAACTTTTTGAGAATTTCAATTTTCGATGCATTTATGAAAACGAGTATTAGAAACGAAATTTGAGTTCGAACCAAACGCGATAAAAAAAAAGGTGTATCCACGATGGGACAGAAGTGAATCCATCCGAGAATCCCCCCTTCCTCGCAGAAAATAATTAAACATAACTAAATTCAAATTTCTGAAGCTATCATAAAACTAGAACTATTTTTGTAATTTGTATGAAAAGTATTTCACAGCGCAATCTAGGGACAGATAAAATTGATTTATTAAGAACAAACATAAATGTATTTAAAAAAAAAAATTAAAATGAACCCAACGATCTTAATTCAGCAAGTTCATGTGGATTTTCGTTCTTCACTGTTTTTGTGTATTTTTGAGTTTAACGTAAAGTGTATTTTTATTCGGCGTCTTCTTTTTCAGATGTACTTTATTGATCCTCGTGGCGAAAAATCTTCGGCAAAGATTGTGATAGTAAGAGGTAAGATAGTAAGAAGAACCGGCCGTGTAGGTTAGTTGGAAAGAGGCGAGAATAATTCGGCTGCGATAAGTTATATTCCGGACCCTCGTCCGTTCGTGTATCCCGGCAGAGCGTAGGATGTCCGAACCAATAGGGATATGTGCAGGTGTGAGTCGTAATAACATAGCAGATCTGGCCTTTGACCTATTCGCGCTACGAAAATGCATCGGGTATCTGTGGCTCGGACATCACTGAGACCGCGCTCGGCACAATCGGTCTCGGCGATGCGGGTACATATATATACCGCCAATCATCGTCCTACGGCGTGTATCAATCTCTGCGGTAGAATCATTACCCCTTTTCCACCCTCCTGGACCCTTAGCTCCGAGGAAATGGTCAGCATTAGGCTGCCGAGGAGAATTGCGCAATGTGCATGATACAGGAAGTAACCGTGACGAGATCGCGCGCAATGGAAAGACTTGGTGCAAATGTGGACCACCTATTTCCTTTTCGTCGATCACTGACCATCCTTATATCGCGAGAACTCGATTCTTTCAACATCCATCTCGGATCGCACTGATTTTTCAGGCGCAGCGTTCGTTGAAACATTTTTTAAGCACGGTATGGATAAAAATTGCTTATCAACTTTTCAAAATTCTGGCTTACGGTCACTCACTAGATCGAGTTTTTATATATTTTAATATTTTTTTATTGCTCAAGAATTTATCGTGTTTTTTTCTCATTGGCGCAAGAATTGATATTTTTGTATTGCGCAGCAATTGATATTTTTTTTATTGGCGCAAGAAAAGATGCGCAAGAATTAATCTTTTTTTTATTGCGCAAAAATTGACCGTGTTTTTTTATCGGCGCAAGAATCTCCGTAAGAAATTATGCGATAGTATTTATCGTGTTTTTTTTTGGCTTAATTCGCAAACATGTCCAGAATCATATAAAAGTACGATTGTTAACTTAATTTAAAAATATCTTTATATAAACGTTCCTATATGTTATAGTTGGTTTGGTTTGAAAACGTACTCTACTAAAGGGTAGATACAATGAGCAAACCCGCAATTTCTTTTTGATCCCATTAATTTGATGTTTCCTTTATCACACGATAAAAGTTTTAGACTTCTGTAGAAATTGTTAATCAACGTTGATTTTTTTAATGAGAATACTTTAATAAGAAATAGAAAGTCGACGATAAGTGATACATCGTGACTTACCTTATATCCAAGGTTGACGATTGTAACTAATAAGCCGGTCCGTTTGCCCACAGCTTTTCCTTTAGGTGTGGCATAACAAAAATGAATCAGAGGAAAGGAAAAACGCATTGGGATATTTGATAGGGAATATCGCAGACAAAGTCTTTCATCTTCCAAAAATGTAATTTATTCTATAAATTGCCGAAAATACATAGTAACGTTGCTTCGTTCGAAACACCGGGAAATTCATGACTATGAATAGTACAGTTAGTAAAAAAAACCCATTACTCTAATGAACATGGTTAATTCGATGAACGCTTTGATGAAAAATGTGATTTTTTCAATTCTTCTTATTTCTTTTTTTTTCATTGTTTCGATCGTTCGATGCAACTTCCTTTTATCGCTGCATTCGAGCGAGACTTTTTCCAAAATGTTCTTTCTGTGGACCGCGCAATAATTGACGATGATCGAAATTAATTTAATCGTCGACTCACATCGAAGTCCTACTTGAGCAATTCAGTCGAGTCTACGGTTTTATTATGCACGTATACATGAGCAATCTTTGCGACGTTTAGAATTTTCACTTTTTTCATTTTTATTTTGCGTCTATGGCCCACAGTTCGTGTATATTTCGGATCAGGGACCTTGGTCAGTATTTTTTCAGCGAGTTAAAACGCGAGTTACGGAATCGCGAGCGCGAGCCGTGATGCAAAGTTTAAAAAACATTTCGAGCCTGTTTTTGCTGCGATTCCCACATACGAATGGAGAAATGATTATCCAGGGAGATTCTCCCTTTTTTTCTCTTCCGCCCTTGCAATGGGGTGAATCGTTTTATGTACAGATATTCTGCTCGAGCGACGAGAGCGCTACGAGTGATTAAAAACAAAAAAAAAAAGAACGAAAAAAAAAGGGAATAATCCTCGCATGCAGAACTAAGGACTAAAGCGGGATGAGAATAGTCGTTAGGACATAAGCAAGCGAGAAAGTAGCTCGGAGGATATTCTCAATCGCATCGATGCTCGTATCGCTGATTATTCATACGATATTGCAGACGAATGAAAAAAAAAAATAAACAGTGAAAAACATTTTTAAACCTTTATCATACTGGCTCGTAACGGTCTCTCGCGTGTAATATAGGCCGATCAAAACGTATCCCTATCTCTACGGATATACCATACTCTCTCACTTTTTTTTTCTTTTTTTTATCGATTTTTTAAAAGGCTAATCGCCCTCTCTCTCTTTCTCTGTATCGTCGTCCTAAGACGTATAAAGAAAAGAAAAATCGCATGCAAATAATGCGTAGCGTTCAGGAAATGGGCTCTTCGCGTAGCAAGCTCAATTTGACAAGCTCATTGACAGCCGCGCACATCTCACTCCGCTGATATACGTTCCATGATATATTATTGGAAACTTTGAGAATACTTAAATACGTATTGAAAAAACAAAAGATAAAAAGAAAACAGGTTGATACTATCAGGTACTTTTTACACATCATCATGATTAAATATGACAGGTGCGCGCACCCGATCGATCCTCTTGTTTTCACCCTCGAAGCTTTCTTTTCCTTTTTTTCCCCCCATTTGTTATCATATAAATAACTTTTCGTTATTTCCATCGCAGAGGGTGGCTTCGGGGGTAAAATCAAAATTCTCAAGGACGCCCGACTCGGTGTAATTACGCATGATAATGCTACATATATGTGGTATAAAACGAATGAATTCGTATTATCGTCGGACGTGTGTGTATATGTGCACAGATGCACCACGTTTCGACTCGCGCTGGAATACTCTCAAAAATACTCTCGATCTCACGACAGTGTAAATAATAATATATGACCTCGTGAAATACGAAAATTCTATAATTCTATTACAGAGGCACTTTTCAAGCTCTGCCATTTCTCACCGTTACGTGTCGAAATAAGTACTCCATTCCCACGTTTTTATTTTTTTTGTTTTGTTGTTGTTCTTTTTTTTTGTTATTTCTCGTTCGAGAATCACCACGTTCAAGTCCAGAGCTGGAACTTTTCGCTTTAGAAATAACGCGTTATGTAAATCGTCATTCGTGTCCATCCGTTGGACACGCTGTTTGATTATTTCAAAGTCTTGTGCATTGTCAGGCCACCTCTTAATTCTCATCTCTCACGTTTTATCGTCGAACTAAAAAAAGTTTTAAGAATCACGCTCAAAAAGCAAAAGTTGCTTTCGATGTGATTCTCGTTACGCCGTTGTAACTGCGTTAGAAAGTACCGCGTACTTCTCTTCTATACAGCCGTGAAACTTGCAAGATTGAATCGATTGCGTTGGATTTTTTTTTTTTTTCGTTTTTTGCTTTTTGATTCTCACGTTGATACTATTTTACAAGGCACATTCTCAATCTTCTCTTATTCAACGTTTCGAATAATTTTCGCACAGTAACCACGACTTATGCGCAAACGGTCAAGCAGATTGCCCTCCCTGTTCAATGACTAGGCTAATTTATTCATGCAAATTATCGCGATGGATTGACTCGTTATTTTTTTTACTATTCCCCAGTGTTGGATTTTTCGAATTCCATTGGAAAACTTGTAAAGTACGATGTTCACTGGTAAAAGTATTCACGGTGACAAAATGTTCGATTTTTAAATTCACTGATTGTCCGAATTTGAAGTGCCTTTCGTGTACTTTTTTTTTAATCTGATGAATAATGAGAGACTAAAAAAAATTCTTCTCGACGAACGATCATGGATAAATGCACTTTACAAGTACCTTGTTAAGTATCGTCCATGAAACAACAAATTTTGAAATTTTGAAATCGTCGAAAGTTACGTGTGTCTATTGTGCTGAAAAATGTATTTTCTCGGTTCCCTTTAAAAATGTATTTTTAACGCTTTTATCCTTAATTTGAACACTGCCAGAATACGTATAATTACTTTTCATCGAGTACCCGATTGTACTCCGATTGCATAGCTTCGATTTATTTTCTTCATGGAAGAATCCGAAAAAATATATATGTGTATATATATATTTATATATATATACCTTTAAAAAAATGCATGGTTACCGCGCGTTAAAATTCGCGAGTGATATCAGTCTGATAAGCTTTTTCATTCCACGACTGTACATGGTCAATCATGAGAAAGCATAAAATATATTCTCCAGCGATTGCTGCGTATATAAATATCATATATAATATAAATGCTCCGCTTGAGAAACGACTACTACATTTTTTCGTTCGTCTCTTTTCATCTATTCCCACCTGCTCTCCGTACTTAACTATTTGCTAAAACGCATGCAACGTAATATAAAAAACTCTGTTTTTTAACAAAAAAAGAAAAAAAAATATTTATACGTTTTAAATTCACTCCCCTATGTACAATTACGAACTCACCACTGGAGATTCTCGATTGCGAGTGTCGTATCGAAAGTACGATTTTTACTATCGAAACCGATTTTTTACGACCTCGAGAAAACTCCAATCTTTTTTTTTTGTTCTTTTTTTTCAATGACGCCAATACAAGCCACATACAAAAAAGAAATATCGAATTTAATTGACTGGTAAATGTGGTGAATCTTGGCACGCTCATCGAGAATATCAATCGAATCTTCTCGTTCCTATTGACGATTCGTTCGAATCGCATTTTCGCGTTTCCAACGAGAGTCCCATCTCGAAGTAACCGGAAATACGCTAGAATTTCTAGAAACTCAACGTCGATTTCGGACCAAGTTTTTTGGAACCATGGACGTAGGTTTCGGATCAAGTTTTTCGATCGCAGAATCAATTTAAAAATCGGGAGATCGATCGCAGTTTCAAAAAGGATAAAAATAATCACACCAATTATTCTTCTACTCGGATTGGGAGTAATTTGTTTTTTTTGCTTGGATAACGGTTAATTATTTCGCCTGTTTGTGGGGTGGAAATGATTTTCAGAATTTTTAAAATATTCGCGTCAAACCATGAGTAAAGTCGATACAAATATTCCAAAATGGTGGCGATCTCCCAAATTTTCCATCAAATATATATATATATATATATATATATATATATATATATATGTATATATATACACACACTTTCAATGTTTTATAAAATTGGCAATTCAATTTTAAAAAATATTTGGAATTTATACGAAGCAAATGTTTCGTATGAAACTGTTACACAAGCATATATATGTTTTTATATATATGTTTTTATAATATTATTCTACGAAACAGTTTTCCCTTTCGTAATATGTTTTTCCATTTGATCCAAAAACGTACGTATAAAGTGGGACTCTCGTATGCAGCAAATGAACGAAAATAGAGAAAACCGTAACAGATCTGTCATTAAAGAAGTATTTGACACTCGTGTCATTATTTCGAAAAAAAAACACACACTTTGCCGTGCCCGCTACTGCGTCGCGGTCGTTTACTCACTTGCGTGTAGTGACACGGGCCTGTGACGTTCCTGGCAGTGCTTCTAAGTAGCTCTCGTGATTCGCTATGTTTCTCGTTCGTTCGTCTCGCGCATATCGAAAGACGGGCAAAAACGAAACGGTCACGAAAATGAAGAATGGTACGTTCGAAGTACCGTTCAAAAGGGTACTTCCGGTTACCATTGAAGCTTCACGGCATCCCGGAAATTCGTCTTCGAAAAATCGGATTCCGAATTTTTAACGGAGCCTGCTTCGCCCTTTCCGGGGACGTCTTGCGTGCGTACAAGAGTTTCGAAAAAAAAAAAAGCTTTCGTCCAACAGAACTCGCAGCTGAACAACGGGACGGGATAATTTATACGGGCGGTGGTCCCCGAACGTAGCGCAGCTGGGGCGTCAAAGAAAGATTGAGGGTGTTCGCAGCCTCGCAGCAGTGAGGCTCCAGGAGGCACGCAGCGCAGAACAACGCGACCAGCGCCAGTTGGAAAGGCAGGGCTGCTCGTAATATACGCCATACCCAACTTTTTGGAACGTTCGGCTCGTCTTCAGGATCATCCGTGTCCGTCATACCACCCTTTGACTTTCGGCTTTGCTTGCCATCGAACTCGTTATTCGCCGATCGCTTCTTGCGCTTGCTGAAACACAAAAGCGTACACGTTCTCACTTTAGAACTCAAACTTTAAACGTATTTTTGGTAGTTATATAGCTTAGTCACTTTTCCCCAAAGTCGAGCTAAAATTGAACAACATAAATAATAATGATACGTCGGGGGAGGGGGCGGGGGTGGATCCATTTTTTCAATCAACGAAATGTTTTTTTAAGGAAAATATGGATTTTTAGAATTGTTCGTTTCGTACGATATTTTGAGTGAAATTGCATCACCGAACGTGGAAAATATTACCAACGATCTACCAATGTAACGAATAATTGTTTTCAAAAAAGGCAAAGTTCTGAAATTCGCAAATTTTTACAATTTTTCCAAACGTATCATCCAAACATCATTATTAACATAACAGAAATAATATTCTCATAATAATACCATTTTTTAAATATATAATAATACAATTGTCACATTATTTACATATGATTATATATACATTTTATAACTTATAATTGTATAGTTCTTCAAATTATTTTTCGATGCTTAACATTTTTTTAAATGTCAATAAAAATGATATTTTTTTTAATAATTACATATATATTCGTCATTTTATTTTCTTAATTAAAAAAAAGGTTGTAAAAGAATATACAGTACAAATTGATTATTCGAATGAAATATAACCAAGTGAAAATGGGAACTCGTCGTTATAACACTCTCTGAGCTAGTGAAATTATATTTCAAATCGCTCCTAGCTAAACTAATTTTCGTAACATTTCGCAATTATGCAATATTTATTATCTAGTCATCACATAGTTTTTACAAATCGCTGGATAATAATATGGCTTCGAATTTCACCGATCGCAGGATGATAAATAATATGTAAAAATCTTTGAGCAAATTACAAATACCATTGCCCAATTTTACATATTTTTAAACTGCTCCTTCTTATTAACTAATTACGCTGTATCCTTATCGAATATTCAATTAGACACCGCATCAGAAAATAGGATTAAAAGCGCTTTTCCGATGTTTACGAAATTCAAAACGTCGAGAAAACGAAAATACAAAAAGAAAAATCGGTAATGAGAGATTGAAGAAAAAAACCATGTTACTAGCAAGGCGAGATTACGGCCAATGAAAAGGTGCGAGGACAAGTTAAAAAAAAAAGTAAAACGGAAAGACGTGCGAACGCGAGAAGGCGCGAAAACGGGATGAGAGACAGACGAGAGCATAAAGCCGCGAAGTGCGACGAACGAAAACGACCTTCACTTTTTACAACTTGTTTTTTGTTTTTTTTTTTTTACGACCCTGTACATGAAGAACTAGAGAAGCAGCGACGAATTACTGTTCCCTGGAACCAAACCTATTACCGCTCGCCTCGAAGCCCCCGATTAAACGTAACTATAAAAAAGAGCGGGAGAGGAAGAGAGAGGAAGAGAGAAAATCGTCGAATTGTTGCAGGAAAAGTATAATGGCGAAAGAACGGTGCGGCTCTCACCACGCGGGACAAAGTTAAATGAGGTGATCTGCGAGGTGATAATGGGAATTCCGTATACCTGATACGGCTAATACGGCAACCTCGCCAACTTACGCCACCCGTAAAAAGGAAAAACTTCACCTCGTTACCGGCGCACTGACGTATCGACACCCTCGGACCGAGCGTGAAATTTTATCAGCGGAAAAAGCTCGCGCGAATTCACGGTAAACGCTGCACAAACAAATACGTTTGACGAGGGAACGAAAAAAATTCCACTTCTTTGACGTTTTGTATCGTCGTATCTTTGCAGTGGTATCTTCGTTTCCCTAGTAACGATATCAATGCTTCTCCAGGAATTGGGAAAAAATAGCAAAAAACGTTTGTTTGATCCACTGTGTAACGTTACCTATAAATAGTGACTTGGACTCTTGCATTATCCTAGACTTGGGTGGATTGATGTGCTTTTGCGTGCTGGATTTTTTTTTTCAAGTATTTTCTTGATTTCTTTCATCTCTCCCTACTAAATATTCCACCACATTTGATAAATAAAAATTGATAAATATTAATTTTCCACTTTAAACAATAATTGCAGTAAAACTTAAAGATATATTGACGTCAATTATGCAATATGGCTCGATCTAGGTCTCTTCAAAACGACCCTAAATAATCTTCAACATTTTGTAGTTTAAACCATCCGAAATTCAGTACTACCCTTTTGGCACAAGCCAACCGTCAATAAACGTACAACGAAAGTAAATCCGTATCGCTTAATAGGCAAATTAGCTTTGTCGAATTGCATAATCGAGAAGTGAATTTTAGTTGTTCCTTCCAGGTGGGAATCATCGACGATCACAATGGCTAGGTAGTGAGAACCTACACGTTGGTTAATCGGGAGAAAATTCTTATGAAGTTAATAGTTCGGTCGGGAATCCCGGGGTGTGGCGACGCGCAGACTTAAATGACAGGGTAAAGGGAAAAACAAGGAGGGAAGCTGAGCTTATGAAAAGCTATAACTCATTTCCGAAGTCTCGGCTCGTCGCCCTGTCGCATCGCTCTGCCCGCTGGTCTGGCTTACTCCTCGTATATTGCACCCTTGCGCCCCACCGTTGCGCACTCGCCGTTTACCACTGCGAAAAATGCACATTGGGCTTACCAGTCTAGACACATACGAGGTTTGTTAAAAAAAATAGGGACTTTTCATTTTTCTTGAAAAATATTTATTTATTATTCAATATCTGTTGAGTCCACTTCAAAGCAAGTGGCACATCTCCGTCCTTTCGTGCCTCTTCCCAGTTTTGGGAACAGGAAAAACATCACAAATAAGCAACGATGCGTGAAATGTTGCATTATCGTTTTCGAAAGCAAAAAATTGCCAAGTGCACCAAAACGCGTTTAGCCTTTATATACATCAAAAACAGCCTAAATATCCAAAATGGTCGATAATGTTAATATACGTTTGGGACACGTGTACCAACGAAACAAAGAGAGCAATCGAGAATCAAATATAGGGGAAGGTGGGGTAAGACGGGGACCCTAAGGTATTTCATAAATAAAACCCCCTGTTTTTTATTGCACACAGTGGGAATTTTTATTTAAAGAATAA
>JAPYZJ010004976.1:0-28444 GCA_030522765.1 Ophioninae sp. B BG-2022a
TTGTATATCCTGTCAAAATTTCAGCTGAATTGGTGCAGAACATTTTGAGTTTTTGAAGCGTACACAAACCAACATAACATTTTTATATATATAGATAAATAAATCATTCAATCGTATTATTTAAAAGATTGAAGATAAATTGTTATAATTGATTAGGTATTGTTCGTTTTCTCTCACTCTATTTCTCCCTCTTTCCTCGAACATACGGACTTAGGAAAATATATTTCAGCAAAAATGCTCCGATAAAACAAAATTAAACGCAACCAGATAAACACTTGAAATACAGTTTGAAATTTAATGCTACCGAGCGCCGTTACGTAGGCGAGCGAGAAAATCGTGAGTTCGCTTCGCTGCACTTGCAGACCAATAAAAACAAAGAAAAGCTTCCGCAAATTCAAATTCACGTAAGCAATTATTGGAAGCAAAAAAATGTTCGCACTTTTTCGATTTTACTTTCTAAAACAAATGTAGAAAAAAGGAACTACATTGCTCGAAATTAAAAAGACTTCGCTACTGTATTTTTAAAATTCAACAACGTCCTTTCCCATTCATGGGTGATGAAAATGCAATGAAAACACACCGGCATCTGCGCGCTTGCCTATTGCAGTGGAATTAAGAGGTATTAAAGTTTCAGTTACGACGAGGCGCGCGCGCGCACGAACGATCGCGATCTCTGCACCCAACGTTCCAGTATTTCTGTATATATACAGGAAATTGTTCACTTCCTCGATTCGCGCTCTCAGCGCGACGCATTACCACAATTTAAGACTTCGCCATCGCGATCAGTCTTCACGGGTTTCAGGGTGATTTGCATGTACGCATACAAAAATGTGCAAACGTGCAAAAAGTCGTACCGTTCCAGATTTTGAGACCATAAGAACAGGATTTTTCAATGATTTTACACATTCGAAGACAGATGCGAAGTGTCTCTTGTTTTGGCAAAAGCAGCTTTGGCAAAACCAGTTTTGGAACAAATCACAATTCTGAGCCAATTACGAAAAGATAAAAATGATAAAACATTAAATGATAAAAGATTTATTTTAAATAACTCTGACTTTTGAATCGAAGTTCAACCCCTCAAATGTTGAATTCTAAATTCTCACGAAAAACCGTTGTCTTCGATGCCTCCATCGAGAAAAAAAAGATAGATCGCAGAATCAATAAAAGAAATATCCAGTTTTCGAAAAATGAATTATGAATAAATGACCAGCTTTGTAAATAATAGATGAACATATGTTGACTTTTCGAAAAAATATACTCGAAATGTTCAACTTACGAATCTAAAAAAGGGGAATTTCATCACGTTACAAAAAGACGTCGTTTTTCAAGTTGTAGAAATATACCGTTGTAAACATTATTGCTCCGGCAAGTATTGCTGGCTGTTACGATTTCATTGAAATAAAATGCAGAAGAAAACAAGGTAAAAAATAAAATCACGATAAAATAAGAAGAGTATACGAGTACTCAACCACTTCCTCGGGTCGGGGTTTCAGCCGCACGCGAATTCCATGTCGCAATTCGACAACGATAAAACTTCCCTCACAGTGTACTCACCTGTAACAGAAATAAATCAACAAAATATATTTATATGTATATGTATACTTAGAAAGGAAAAAAGAACAATGTTATTGGCGTTTTTGGCGATGTACCGTTTCGAACACATGACGAATATATAAGTATAGAAGTGTGGGTAATAATCATAATTGAATTATGAGGGATCAGATTAACTCGAGCTCTTATTGAGCTTGAATGGCTCTTGACCCTCAAAAAAACCAAATCAATAACTTGTAATGACTTTGAAACGCTTTTGGCACAATGGAAAAATAAATAAAACGTGGATGGGCTCGAATACATTTTCGAAAGCATATTTTGATTTTTTACACAAAATTGTACCGAAATGTTTTTCAGTACCTATTAGATTTATGATTGACCTTTTGCAATTATACACATATTTTTTGTCTGCGCGTTTCATATACGAATCATCGAGTAATGGGTATCGCAAAGAACGTTGATAAAATAAAACCTTTGCGGTATGAAGGGTCAGCGAATCTTTTTCTCGTTCGAGTACAAAGCGAACTATTCCACACTTGTCCACCATCATTATCAGTACGATAAATGGTTTCAACTTTGCCACACCTCCTCATTTTCTCTTAATGCCCCTTTTTTTGTTTTCATTTTCTTGACATTTTCTGTGGTCCTTCGACTTCGAAGCAGCTTCTCTTGACGCAAGCAATTATCGTTTCCAATTACAGCAATGAACAATTATAGTACGCCGGTTCGTTAGACCCTGAGGGAAAAAAAAAGAAAGAAATAGAAGGACAAGTTTGCCAACGCTACCGCGGTTTTTTCGAAGGGTCGTTTGTAGATCTGCCCGTTCGCTTACACACGTACAACCCTCGAATTCCGCTCTAATTGGGGAAGAAGCGAGAGGAATCTTCTTAAGAAATTCTGCGATCGAGAAATTCGTGAATTGTCAAGAATTTGGGCATAATAACAATAATTGTTGCTTCTGTTCTTGGTTTTGTTCTTTTTTTTTAGATGTTCCTGATTTCCAATTATCACGTTTGAACAGGGTATTTTTTTAAATTTTTTCCAATTTTTTTACGATCGTTTCTCGATCCGGGAGCTGCATGAACAATTAATTTCGATGCCGTTAATCTTAAAGTGACACTGATTTTTAAAGGCCATACTCGGAGTGTATTGGTTTGAAAATATTGTAATTTGGGACCGATGGAAAAATGTCCTCGCCGAAACCTTGGAAAAAAGAACTGACTCATGTAAAATTACGTAAGTGACGACGTAATACAAATACGTACATCGTGGAGCTTTCAATTCACTCAAATGACATTGTATTCCAGTGGATGTCTCAAAATGACTCTCCCTATAGTATCAACGAACTGGTGACGTGACGTTGGAGTTTGTTCGAGTTTGCATTGCTGGAACTTAACGTTATTTATTTTCTTCGTTAACTTTTCCTAGTTTCCGAGTTTTCCCTAATTTCGGATTCAATTCTATTTTGTCGTTCAGGCTGGAAAGTCCGCATCGATAAGAAATTTCAAAGATATAGTTCGGTGGCGTCCTTTTCAATTAAAAAAAATGTGAAAATAACTAGAAAATATTCAACATCGTCTCATCAATGGAATTTCCTCGCAAATTTTTTTTTCGTTATACGGTTCATCTAATGCGTAAGACCCTTTTTTTTAAGTTTGTAAATATTTTGAAAAAACGCAATCAGGATCATCAAATTTTTTTTATTTGCTCATTATTTATTTACTTCCTCCGGATTTTCAATACGTTGACTTTAGGGATTCTGTTGGATGTATCGGAAAATCGACACTTACATAACCAAACGTTTCCACGGGGCGCGGTGTGGAGTAGATTGAGATGTAGATTGAAGTCAAGACCGGCTAGATCTTGACGTAGATGGGTACTGTCCATTACGAGAGCGCGCTCTGGTAGCAGGAACAGATGATCGCTGCCCTCGGCAGGACCAAGGGCTCTCGGGAATCGTCCGATCCCGGATGGCCCAGATCGAGTCGTCAACATTATCGTTCTCGCGTTACGAAATACTTTTTCTCGCTCGCGTCTTTCCCCTCTCGCCAACGATGGCGATTCATTGTTCGATCGAAAATCCGACACCTCAAATTCACTGCGTCGTTGCGCTTTTAAAACGTTGACGATGCTAGAGGGATCGTCAGTCTTTCTGTTTATTTTGGTACACTCAATGATGATCGGTGTTCCGAGTTTTTATCTTGCAAGAAATTTTCGTTTCTTTCTAAACTATAAAAAGCAATCACATCAGATAGTTCACGATTTTTTTTCGATCTCGTATATTTTTCATCGTTAATGAATATCAATTTCTTTTTTTTTCGGAATTGGGAATAATCTTGAATTTTATACATTTTTTAAAATAATTTTTTAAGTTTCTGTCTTGCGTTTTCTTTCTGGTTCAAGAATTATATTGAACTTTGACTTTGCTTTTTTTTTAATCGAAAACGAACTTCCATGTTGTATTTTTAATCGATCGTAACTAAACTTTAATTCAGTATTTCCTTTTCGACCAATCCGGTATGAACCTTAAGCACGATTGAAAAAAAAAATCGATCAAGTAAGTTCGATCTCGTACTGTTTTCCTTTCAATAGAGAATTTTTATTTTGAAATTAATATTTCTAACCCCGCATCGCTCTTCGTACACAAATTTTGTCGAATGATTGAAACTTGAATTATGCTCGGGAATTCCTGAGATTTATTGACGCTTAACTACAAAACTAACCGCAGAGAATGATACGAATATGATACGATGACTGGCGATCACCTAAATGCGTACGAGACTCCCGTGTTATTACATTGTCTTATTCACCTTTTCTGCTTTTGTAAAGACGAAATAATTCCAAAGAAATTACATTGGTGGATTTTCCAATCACGCACCGCGAATAATCAATAAAAATGGGATAAAAAGAAGGCGAAAAATGTTTGAAACTGGAAGAAGTTACGAATCCGCGAATGGTCGATGCGATCTAAAAAAAAAGTTGTGCAGAGGCTCAGACATATTCCTGAATTATGCGATGTTACAGAGCTTCGGATGCAAAAATAGTGTGGATATTGAACATGCACCGCTCCTTCCACGTGCCATTGATCTGTCGGTCCATTCTCGAGATTCGATCTAATCGGGTGAAGAATTTCTCGGTCGCGTAAACTTCAGCGAATGGGTGACCTTTAATACGTTATACACACACGTGCCCATATATCATCATATATATGTATAAATATATAATTTGTGTATATATAAATATAAATATATACAAATATATATATATGGGTACGGTTGCGTGCATACCTGTGTATGTCGAGATCCATATGGATATAAATGTTGCGAAGATTGATTTTTAGTTATGTTTATTCATTTTTTATTTTTATATTTTTTATTATTTCATTTTTTTAAATAATTTTAATTATTTCAAGCTCCAGAACGAAGAGCATAACAGTGTGCTGAGCAATTTCTCGCGTTTTCTTTTAATTTCACGACAAATTCGTCAATTAAGAATATAATACAAAATACTGAATAAAGGGTATATAGATTTTAAAAAAATTGTCATCGTCGTATTATTTGTTTTATTGGAACGTTTGTTTAATAAACGTTAATATAAACTTGTATATTTTGAACCGTGGATTAAAAAACAAATGGAAACAAATCTCTTCGATCAATCTAATTGGTATATCAATTATTTGAGTTGATAAATAAATCAATCAAATTTAAGCGTCAGAATGACACCCTTACTTTTACTATCATATTATAAATTTATTCATAACGTGCAAACATTATTTTGATCAGAATTTCGAGGTGTGGACTTCGATTTATCAAATAGCTTTCATCCGACTTCGTAATCTTCGAAATGCTCTCAGGTATCTCAGTGATCAAACTATTTCTTATGCTTTCACGAGTTCATCTTAACGTCATAAAAAGACCGGAAATTGACCTACATACGGCTATATATATTTATATAGACGTTGGAAATAAAGGTATATATATATTCTCGATGAATATATATTTTTAATCCGTGTATGCGTGCGTGCGCGTGCGCGTTATTTTTTTCTATTTATATAAATAAGAATAGCTATATTCTTATATATATATATATTGACATTCATACATCCACCCACCCACACCCATACGCATATGTCACCTGGTGCACGTTCAATCACAAATATTCACTCTTCTGATCAAACATAAGCTCGTTATTTAAAGAGTACATAACGTCGTTTAGTTTCTTTCGTTTTTCGTAGTTTCTTTCACGTACGTAAATTCAGTTCTCCAAGATATCTGTGATGCACAATACAAGAGTGTGAATTTCAATGTCGCACGCTTCGATGAAGAGAAAAACTTGAAATATAATTAACTATTCGATCACTGTTCTTGAAGGATATAATCGGACTGTCGATTAAATTGAACTCAAGGGCCACGATTGGATCTTAGCACAGTTTCTCCTCTTCCGGAAGATTGACTTTGGAGAAATAAATGGTTTGAATTTCGCTGAAGAGGAAGGTCACGATAAGAGGGTATCAAGTCCAGGGGGGGAAGAGGATCGTAGAAGTGTCACAACGAGTTGTCACGTCGAACTTGACAGCTGTCAGTTGACAGGAGGAAAATAGTTTTGAGTAGCTAGAACGGAGTTGATTTGCACGAGGCGAGAGGAATAAAAACGACGAGGTAAACGATGAAACGACACGCTTAAACTACCCACGACGGCGGTCGGCGCGAGACTGAAAGCTCTCCTGCGGCATCGAGGCAGACAAACCGTGCTTCGCGCATAGACACGTAACGCGCTTTCTGGGGGCGACCCGCGTGAATCGCGCGTGTATACACACATTGGGGTGGGGTAGAAAACCCGAGCTTCGATTTACCAGAAAGCTCAAAATTCTGAATTCGAATATTCCGAAACTTAAAATTTCGTAAAACTTTTGCTGGCATGAGGTTTACGAAATTTGTAGTTTCGGAATATGAAAAATTGGATATTCGAGGCTTCTGGTCAATCGAAGTTTGGGTTTCCTAACCTACTGCACTTCTTTCGCTAAGTAATCGATGTAAATAGCCGTTTAAAATGATTCTAATAGTATTCTAAAGAAATAAGATTTAAAGAAAATAAACCTTTTATCAACATTTTCAATGTCAATTAATCCCTTGTCGCCGGTGTAACCCCCCAATACTTTACCGGTTACAAGTAGGTGGCTTTTATACGCGTATTGAAAGCGAGGACCCGCAGGTTGAATCCTCTTGGTTATGACCATAGTATTAAATATCAATGAATCCTGTTGAATTCTTACGTCTTATGTTCAATTTTATCGTATACGAATTATCATATTAAAATCATTAAAAAAATTGCATAAAATATAATGAAACTACCAATGATAATCTAGTTTAAGATAATCCCATATTTCATAAAAATCGATACTAACAAACAACAAATAAAATAATTCGAAGTTGCAATGCTTTGTCACACGAGTTAGATACAGAGATAAATAAATTAATCATTAAAACGTATTTTTCCAATTTTGCTTCAATACTTCTCTAATAATACCATGTAAGACTGTCTTTTAAATATTTTCTTGTATTTTTAATTTCTTCGCTGTTCCGGCGCGGACAAGAAATCCGGGCTTTCGGTTCCATTATCTCTGAGCTCTCCCAAGATTTGTCTTGATCGAGAGAGCCTGCGAGGAAGGTCTTGGAATAACGGTCAATTCTTGTCTGCCAGCCGGAAGAGAGAGAAGGAAAGAATGGTGGTGGGGGGAGGAGGAAACATAAAGAGAGGGAGAGAAACCAGAGTGTTATCGTTCGAGACTGACTAGCGATGTTGATGATTCATACCGGGTGCCAGTCTCGTCTTCTCCGCCCCTCTCTTCTTGCTTCTCCTCCTTCTATCTCGTTTAGTCGTCTCAGGTACGGTTCATCGTCGTCTGAGCTTCATCAATCGTAGCTCGAATAATTACAGTCATTACGATAAACGATACGCTATGTGAGGACTCGTTGTGTAGACCCGAAAACTCATTCAACCTTATCCTTTTCACGTTCTGACTTCATACACGATCGATACAGGAATAATCAATCAATTCAATCGATTTTATCATAAAGGATGCATTGGAGCGAGCAATACGTGCATAAGTGGATATGTGAGGCAAAAATCAGTTAAATTTATACATATCATGGTACAGTGACGCATCCGGGTTTTGGCTCCAAAAGAAAATTTTAGAGGCTTCGGATCAGTGCCTATTAGAATCACCCCAATAATACGTTCTTTTTATTTTTGGAAAAAAAACATTTGTGATTGCTTATCAATTTTTTAAAAATATATATTATTTATTATTTCAATTATTCTTGGTGTATTTTCAATTTTTTTGAGTTTTTATTCGATTTTTATTTGATTATAGGTTTTTTATTTACTTTTGTCAGTACTTGCCTTTTCGACGTTTTCATAATCGGTTGTGAATTACCTAGTGTGATATAAGTATTTTTCATATCTGAATTCTAATAACTGATCTTCTCAAAACAAATATGTACATTTTCGTTTGCCTGAGACGGTAATATTAATGTCTATTTGATCATTTATGTATTGCACCACAGTGCACTACGAGATGATAAAAAAAAATTGTCAAATATCGCTAGGAAAATATACGCACGAAAGAAAAAAAGTTGAAAAATCTTTTTCTCTAAACGTACAAAAAGTTTGTAGAAGAGACGTGGGCATGGGAATCGCCCTCAGATTTACAGCATTAGAACAGTCCTTTTTAGTTCACCCTGTGTATCCCGATACTAAAGCTCGCGTCGTTAAAATACAGTTAATAATGTTCATAATCACCCGAATGTTTTCTGTATCTTGTGTTATAAGAAAAAGAAAAGGTCCTGAGTTTTATGAAATTGTGTTGAACGATATTAACGATCGTTAAATTTCTGGAACTTACATTTTGTTTATTGTTGTTCCTTCCTGTAAACGCTTTTGGGGTTTTTATGACCCCTCTCTTTTTATTATTATTTTCCTTTTTCCTCTGTTCTTTTGATTTTCCCTACGTTTTCTCCTGTTTTCCTCTAATCCATTTTCCTTTTCAGTCCGTTTGTCTTTCCCCACCTTGCAACCGCAGCCGACTTTCCCCCTCTGTGCCTTATACACCGTACCATTTCCGGCACGGGCATAGGGAAACTGCGGAAAACCTATGCCGGTACAGCCGGTCCCAAGTTCACCTCCCAGCCGCGGAATCATTTTCATCGAAAAATTTCGAAGCAAAAATCTCGGCCGTTATCGGGGTTTGAACCTCCGACCTCCCGATCCGCTCGACACGGATCAGTTTTCTAGAACTCGTATTTTTAATTAATCAAAAACGTTAAGAGGCGAAAAACATTAAAACAGTATCTTAAAAAAATCCCTTTCGCGGATTTTCTAGAGAGAACGAGAAACAAAAAGAAAAAAAAAACTACGCACTCGAGTGATGATAAACGGCTGAAGAAAATCTGGGCTCTATCGAATAATGAAGGATAATAAATCGCTTACAGTGTCGCGCTTCAAATAGTTTTCAAGAAATAAAGAAAGTGCGAATACAGCGAGAACAAATATCTCGTTGAATATGTGAAGGATGAGGAAGAAAAAGAAAGAGCCTGTTTTTACCGTCACTGGAAATCAATTTCCAGAAAAAATTCGCGGGAAGAACAATGATGGTTGTTGTGCATCGTGTAAAGAATAATTTCGTTCTAATAATCAAGCGGGTGCACGCGAGCATGATTTATCGTTTGTGCAACGATAAATTTCAAAGAAAGATCACCCTTTCTCTTGTCGCGCTGAAAGACGATCTGGAAATTGAAATAGCATAATCAACTGCATTGGATGGGAGCAACGAAAAAATGGAGTATCAATGAACGTTCGACCGAATTTATGGAACTAAAGACAATATGCTAGTGCATAGGCCAAACAAATTTGCGCTGTTTATAGACCCGATCCATTACTGATTGCAATATGCCAATTGTCAAAAATGTCAATAACATTATGAAAGTCGTCGAATCGGACCGGCACGTGATCACTTATTCTATTCCATAGATTAGGCTAGTCTCAAGAAGAAGCTCGATGTGGGGTAATCTGGTCTAGGAGTACGCACTTAAGATTCAAAATATTCTAAAAATAAAAATATGAAGTCTAGGAAATCAAATAAGCATTTATTACGTTTGCAATTGAAACATCTTTCATAAAGTAACATAAAAAACAACGAAATAAAAAAATATCACTCAAAATAACAAAAATAATCAGAAACTGGAATTGCGTACTCTCACAAGTACTATTGGATAAGAGTACGCGAGTATGAGCGAAATTCAACGCCATCTCTTGGCATTGACCAGAATTACGCTCGGTGCATGTGTCAGGCATCTTCTTTAAAAACTTCAGTTTTTTTATTTTTACCAAATAATTGCATTCTTGTCTCAAAAATACTTTAAAAATGGTAAAAATATTTAAGATTTTCAGCAAAAGTCTTCAAATTTACGTTATTTCTGCGTTTTCTGCCGGATTTGATTCTTTTTTCGCCCAGCATCTCTAATTGCAGGTTATATCAAAATACGACTGAAGTTAGCCGTGCATCGTCAAACAGGTTACCCTATGTGCCAAACTAAGTGACGTAAAATAACGTTCTGTGCTGAATTGATGCTTGCGATTCTTTGCTGAAACGCGATGAAAACGGCCTATTTTTGAAGCGGATAGTGACTGGCGATGAAAAATGGGTCACGTACAAGAACTGCCGAAAAAGATCAAGGACCAATCGCGGTGAGCTTGCCCAAACGAACGCGGACAAGCATTGACCGTTATTCTGAAACGCCCCCCTCCCCCCTCTCTGTCTCTGTCTGTCTCATTAGTTTAGGCATTATTATCATTATCATTCTGGATATAACCCCCCACCCCTGTTTTGCAAATTCCTTTCGTTTGTTAGACCCAACAACTGAGAATAATATTTCCACGAAGTCTTCGGAATTGCGCGCCTGTCGCTTGACAATTGCACTTGCTCAGCGACGGGAAAAGCGCAGTGGCGCTCGCACTGGCCAGTACACTAATTGCACCGGGTGAAAAAAAGAAAGCAGCGTCGAAAGAAGAAATAAATCGAGCATGTAGCTCGAGA
This sequence comes from Ophioninae sp. B BG-2022a, assembly GCA_030522765.1. Classification (NCBI taxonomy): domain Eukaryota; kingdom Metazoa; phylum Arthropoda; class Insecta; order Hymenoptera; family Ichneumonidae; species Ophioninae sp. B BG-2022a. The sequence goes on from JAPYZJ010004976.1 coordinate 10,646, forward strand.
CAACGTGATCCAGTGCCCACAAGAAAATTCGAGATCCTCTGTACTCGTACATTCGTATTGACAGATTTTCGTGAAAATTCGATCGATGATATCGAAATTTCAAATCAGTTTGTGCGCAGGAAACGACCGGAGTGAAAAATTGCGTAATTGACCTAATTAATGAAGTTGAGTCTAATTTTGATCTCCTTACGGTTCGTTTTCAATTAATTTCGATCAATTTGATCTCATAAGTCCGAAAACGATCAAGACAGGTTTTTGCCATATTTTTTGTCTGTGTTTTACCAAACTTTTATATATTTTTGTTTCATTATTTATGCATATACTGATCATATTGTTATTTTACTAAATTGATAACTAATTTGATGACATTTAGAAACCAATTTCATTGAAGTTCGTCGAATAATTTAAAAAAATGGGAACATCCGTTTTTTCAAAGAATTATTTATACAATCCAACCTGCAGTAATGGAATTTCAAAAATGTTCGTCTTATTTTACTGGTCATTTTCGAAGAATAATTCCGTTCGTCCTAGTGTATTTTTTTCCCCTATGTACACCGAGGAAAAAGTCGATAATACTCCCAGTCTATTTCACGGACGAATTAATAAATTTGTCCTCTTTCTCTGATTATGCGTTCGCGTTGTCCCCGGGGAGTAGTCGCGATGCGACAACGACGACGCCACAAGCATGTAATTCCCGCGGCGTCGTGTGCACAAGAGAGAAAAGATGCACTTTGTTTCCTATAGGACTGATGCGATAGGCCGATTAAACACAATCACTTTTTGCGGGACACAACACGACGGCAAGGAATATGCAATTTTCAACAACGGGAACGAAGGCCGAGAGGGGGGAGGAAGAGAACGCGCTGTGCAAGTGCATAAAATCCTGTATGTATACAGAGTGACAACAAAAGTCTAAGTCTCTGACGAAATAGGTATTGTTTTAGGAAATCCTCTTTTTACTTATCGACAAAAGAGATTTTTTCATAATTTCAAGTCGGATCCACAAAATACAAATTCGTTTTTAAAGAAATTGAAATACCGTTCTCAAAACAAGCAGGGATTTTAACCCGTAATGGTTACACCTCTTATACGCCACGTAATGGTTACATGGGGTATAGTGGACCCCACGCCGAAAACTTGTTGCTATTTCCGTTCTACTTGATTTATCGACGCAAATCTTACCCAACTATCATATTTCATATGTTTTTCAAGTATTATAATCGTTTTTTCTTTCGTTTTAAAATTATAATATGGCGAAAAAACATTCAGAAAAAAAGCAACAAAAAATACCCAATTTTCATTGAAAAATTAATTTACATTTTTATTTTTCCGATTTGGCAAAAAATCCCACGCTATGTTACTCTGGAAATAGTATATTTTCAAGAAAAAAATATAATTTTCATGAACAGCAGTATTTGCTACCTGCAAGACAACTGATACCATTTTGACCATTGCCACCGATTAAATAGTGTTGGAGTAGGTTCAGACAAAACATGACAGCACCAGTTTGATTCTCAATCGACCTTCTACGATATATCCTTACAAAATTGGCTTGGGGTCCACTGGACCCCTAGTGATCATTACGGGTTAATAGTCAACATTACACAGATATACGGGTGTCAAAGTATCTAACACTGTGTGTGTATGTTTATATAGCTTTGCGGATGAAGACACGAATCGACTTCCTGCTGCACCTGTGGCCGCGTCTCCTCGAGTCCGTAACGACGTAATAGGCCACGCCAATTCTCGTTTCGTTCGGTTGAATCTCCCCCTTCTCTCCAGCCTAACGGCTGTGATGTGCGTGTCCATTTATGAGACTTTTTTTCTTGTAAGTTCATCATCAGTCTAATGCAGCGCCAATCGGCAAACATCAGAGGCAAACATGATCTTTGGCATTTTCGGAGCCGATCTTACGTCTTGATGGATGATGTGGGAGTTTAGCTGAAGTATTGCACAGGAGGAAGCACGGTTGAGAATTTTCCACATTTTCGTAAATTTTATGATTCGTACTTTTTTTTTGCAGGCTTTGGAGGAACACGGCTTATTTAGCAGGAGACGAAAAGAGAGATAATTAGGATTTCTACTTCAGTCAGATGAGAGAGTGGAAAACATTAAACGAAGTTATTTGGATTTCTTTTGGTTTAGGAAAGTCAAAATTCGTAGTGTTGGGGTTGAATATATTCCTCTTAATTTTGTAAATCCAAAGTTAGAACACCATTTTTGAGTATTATTAGTGCTCTTATCCGCTCTCTCGTATTCTCTTGTGTCGTTGGAGCTTTATATAGAGGAGACTTAGGACAGTTGAAACAATTTTCAAATTTCACGCCATATTTTGGTTCGAAACGAGATATTTGGGTTAAATTGAAGGAATATCGTTACTTTTCTAATCGACTAATCATTTGTTTACTAAAAATGACTCGAGGAATTATGTAATCTGCAAAACAATAATTCAAGCACAAGTAATTTTGTTTCAATTTATTTTTCACATTGTAAAACAACTCCAAATCTAAGAAGGCAAACAGCTCGTATAATTATATTTATACCTATATGAAGTCAATTTAAGGATATCCTCCTTTTTTAGAATGCAATTAATAATAAAGAAAATATAAAAATTTCGTTTTTCGACTCAAATTTGTACATGCACACGGGAGATCGTCCAGTTGCGCTATTTTCCGCAACGTGGTCAGAGGATTTGTCGGCGCTCTGCAGGAACCCACGAATGGATGAGAGAGAAGGAAATGGGCGAGGTTGCCAGGGTGACGCGGTGGCGACGGTGGTGGCGGCGCCGTCGAGGTTGAGGGTCGATAACTACAACGACGGCAACATCGACGACGACGATGACGACGCCCTCGACCGACGTCCTCTTTCTTCTGACACGGCGCTCATCTGCGCCATGCCCTTCGTATATTCTTTGGAATTCCTGAAGATTTCCTTCGTCCGCGAGATTTTATCACCTCTATGGGTTTCCTGGCCCAGTGAGCAACAGAGCACTTGAATCACGTTGCGTTCCAGAAATTTGCTATGAATTTTATCGCTCGGGGCAGCCGCGGGCTCCAAAAAAATTAGATGAAATCGCAGTGGAGTTGAAATGATAAAAGGACAAATACTCAGGCTTGGAATTGCAGAAAAGAGCTAGGAGCGTTGAACGATAAGATAAAAGGGAAAATCTGTTCATAAATATTGTCATCGATCCGGTCTGATTGGGATCTGTCTTCTAGGGTTCTGTTTTCTCAATCGGGATCTAGTCCGACGTCGGATCGAATCTCGAAGGGAAACGTAACGATCGCAAATTGAATTCTAGTCAGGATCCTGATGAGAAATTATTACAGATTCTCATTGGAATCTGAATAGAAATTAAACTTCGGGTTTAACCTAGAATCCCTAACCTCATGAACAAGCTCCAGGTCGAGCTCGAATTAGATTCCGGAGATTAATGTCAAAATCACCACCAGAGGACATCAGCTGGAGATGCTTAGATATTTCCTGAGTTCGTTCGTTAGAGGGTTTGAAAAAGATCGACAAAACCCAAACGGGAAAGATTATTGCAAAAGAATTTTTTCTAGATACACTATCGTTGCGCAGTTGACTCGTGTTTAAACAAGCAACAAATTCGATCCGAGTCGGACCGAGCATTACAACCACACGTGGCGCCAGTATTCGAAACTCTTGCCAACGCGTTGCACCCTTATGTACGGTGTTGGGACAATTGGATTTACGTAAGGATATCCATTCCAAGTAATCAACATTATATCTCAACCGGGATCTGATAAGAAATTAAGTTTCCCTAAGCAATGTCTGCACTGGATAGGGCTGAAAATAATAGAATCTGAAAAAACATTCTCAAAATAATGAAACTGAGAGGATTTTCCGTTGAATTTTACATACGAAAGAATTTGACATAATAATACGAGTGATCGAATCGGGTTGATGATATGTGTTTAATTAAAAGAATTAAAAGAACGTGGTCGATTTTGAATACGCAATAACAATTTAATACGCGTGACAAAAAAATAGATTTCATGATTAAGGAGAATTGCCTCAGTTGAAATTCACGTTGTAAAAGTATCATGCCATGATCCCCTGACACGTACCTCTGAATAATTAAAAACTCAATTACTTCGCAACAGATGCGTTTCACACCACGAATAGCACTACTTTTTTGTCAATTATTTGTCCCGAGATCTGACCAACGTGCAAATAAATTACTTGCGGAAAACGAAACGCGAAATGAAATAAGAAAAAAGCCGATGTGGTAATCGATCGATTGGATGGAGAATTTCGAGATTATCCGCGATCAACCTGCAACGAGTCGACTCGATCATGGACGTCGAATATTGCTGAGGGTGTACCGAAGAAATCAACGAATAGAGAGGGCATTATTCAAGACGATAGTCACGGCCAATCGAGAGAGAGAGAAAGAGAAAGAAGGGGGGGGGGGTTAGAGCTAAAAATCGGTAATCGATTATTGAGCGCCTCGAAGAGCCGAAGAAATCTCGAAAGGCGGAACGAGTAGCAATGGATGAATAATGATGTGGGTCAATTTGTTCCACGCTTCGACGATTACTCAGAACGCGGGATTGTGCAAGCCCTTAACCAATCGCGAAATGTCATTTTCCTGATCTCTTTGAGAAATTCTAATTTAACGTCCCGAGTTAAAATTTTCGATCTCCGAAAGCACTGATTGGTCGATACACCGGAAATTTATATAAATAAAAAAAAAATATTTTTTTAATCTACCACAATCAACCATTGAAAAATATTTCTTTATCGTGCCGATTATGACACAATGGACTCGAATTTCACAATGAAATTGGACTTGAGATAAAAAATAGGTTAAAACGGGGAATATAAATGAATCTTGTTTAAAAAAATCTGTTTTTTTTAGTTAAATAAAGCAAAAATCTGTTGCTAATCGAATTGAGCTAGCACTTGCAGGCTAACCACCCTCGATCGTCAAGTTCACCGAGCCGAGGTCATACCCTCGGTATAAAATATGTACCGCCACGTCCTCGCAGAATACGGTCTATGGCCTACTTCGCCGGTCTAGCAGTACAATAAGTAATAGTCTTGATAAATCCGCTCGCGCGTCCGCGAGACGATTTCTCGTCTCCGCATTATTCTCTCTTTCTCTTTTACGACTTTTTCGCTTCCCTTTTGGGTCATTCTTCACAGCTTCGTCCACGGCTTTTTCGATGGACAGAAGAAACGTCCTAACATTCTAGGCACGAGTCAACACAAATTCATACCGGGAAACGAAGAAATCCAGGTAGAAATTTACGGCTGTTACTACTGGACATTAGTAATAACCAGCTGTACAAAAGTACTCGTCGTAATTGATATGACGCGAGATTATAGCCTTCCAAGTTCCACGAATACGTATATATTATTTTATCTGGAACGGTTGTTCGTGTGGTCCGAGAGAAGTGCAAGAAAATCTTGATTGTTACAAGTGAAAACTTACCATTTTGCGCTATGCTAATCGCTTTCTTTCATACTTCAATTTTTTTACTTTCTCTTATTTTTTTCACCGCGGTCCAAAGAATTGTTGGACGATTAAAGACGACCAAGTGAAGTATCATAGCTTTCCTCCTGGAGCCATCGCGGCACAGAATTTTCAACATTTTCAATAATTACGCGAAATTAATTTTCTCCGCTCGAAGCTCCGGAAAAATGTAATTTCGTTTCAATTAAAATACGGGAAGATCGCATTGTTGAGGCTGCCTAGGGAAATATATAGGTATATATATTCAGAGTTTTATCCATTCGTATTAACCTACCTTTCCTTATACAAACATATTTATATAAATTTATTTATGTAAGAGAGATGTGCAGTACTGTGCCAATAAATGTGAACACGTTCTAATTACTGCTTTTACAATTCACTAAAATTGTAAAAAAATTTGTCGATTCAATGCCTAATCGTCTGCAACAAATTATCAAAAATAAGGAAGGACACATCGCCTACTAAAAAACGGATGATTGTGACTTGTTTTTTCTTAATAAAGAATATTGATTCTTTTTTCGCCTTTTTCATTTTTTTTTTCATATTAATTCGCACAATGCTGTATGTCATTATGCAACACCCCAATTTTAATGTCAAATCGTTTTTTACCACATACTATTCCGATAAGTCAACACTAATAATATTTCGACAGAGAAGGCTGACATTTTTCATTCATTTCATACGTGACGAGATCTTATTGTTTCCGGAAACACGTGAGGGCATTTTCGAAAATTTCGATGCTTATCTCAAGAGTCTGGATCAGTTAAGTCACAATGGGCCAGTTAGTGTCCCGATCATACATAGTTATTCAATTATATTATGATTATCAGGAGAATTATTCATAGGCTACGATATAGTATGGTTATTGCCTATGACCTATGATTATCCTTTTATCACTAAGATCGTTGCTTTCAATTATTCTGTTGCATATGGTTTTTTCTTATTTTTAGGCACGTGGTGACATTTTTTTATTTCTAAATTATTTCTATCATTTAAACATTTTTTATTAGCTGATATTGGGTTCGTTTGCAATATAATTATTATCGCTTTAAAAACAAATCAGTAAATATATTTCGTCCCTCATACACGAATTAATATTGATTTCACTTTCATATTGGAGTTGCTGTTAATTTCACTTTAATTTTTTTCGTACTAGAGGTTTATTATAAATATTCATATATCGCCGAGATATGAATACGTATGATACTTTGGAACTAGTATAGAAATATACGGCGCGAAACGTACTTGAAATTTGAAGAAACTAGATCCGTGAAGATAAAGAAGGAGACAGAAAAGAATAAAAGGAGCAAATGCACTCGCAAATGAAAAGTGCGATAGTACGAATGAGGTATCCGAACAGACGGTACTGTAGTGGACATATATCGAACCAGAGGCATTATACGATACGCTGACCTTAATTACCCTTAATTCTCTGAGAAGGGGATAATTAACCAGTGGCTGAGAGCACTCCGGCAATTCATGCGCTGCGCGTGACTACGACAGCCGATCCTTCCTCGAACAATAATCATAACAACAATTATCCGAGGTATCGTTTCATAAGCCGCGAATCATCGATGAAACAAATCAAATAGGTCAATTTGTGGGCCTGACGACGTGAGAAGATGCGTCATTCTTTTATTTTCTTAATATCCGATAAAATAATTTTTTTTAATCGAAATTTAGTAGTTGGATGCATTAACGATGCTTTATTATCCCGTGAGACGCAATAATTTGTTAATACGATTATTATTATTATTATTATTCTGTTATTTTCATATACTCATTAATAAAAACATGTATTAATAACAGTTATAATACATTTAAACGAAACATATAAATATATTATCATGTGAAATATTGTGATGATTTTTATGATAAAATTAATAATAATATCGATATTATTATGAATATCATCGTCGTCGTCCAATACGACATCTAATTTGACGGCTGACTGGCTCATTCACTCACGCATCGTGGAGAACACTTCTGGAAATAACGCCATGAAAACAATCGTCTCGTGGATACGATCCTTTCCACATCTACCTATTCAGACCCAATGTCGATTTTCTCATTTATTTCTCGGTTCGTGGGTGTGCGCACTGTGGGCGTTGGTGTAGAGGACCATGTGTAGACTAGGATGGTTTGATGGAGAATCATCAAATCTACTAGACGTTTTTAAGGGACGTACTGATTAAGAGGTCCCCATAAGCTAATTTGCCATCCGGGTCGTAACACAAGGGTTGAACATTCAAATTCTTTAGGTGGTAGATTCACAGCCCAGGATCTTAAATATGATTTCCAAAATAGATTTTGTATTTATTTTTTCAAAAGTCACTGCATAACTATTTTTTCGAATATGTGTGACGTTTTCATTCAAGATTAATTTTTTGGATTAACCCCGATTTTTTGTCTGATAAAAGTAGCATAACCTCACGAACAATGGATATTTTATTGTTTATGAATGTTTGTCAATAAAAAAAAAACGGTACTTTTGGTGATAGCAGTTTCTACAATTTAATATTAAAAATCGAATTGATACGTAAAAGTTTACAAAATTAATAAAATTTCCACAACCAGCAAAACTGGTAAAAAGTGCGGAAAACCAAAAGAAAATGGAATCGATGCCAAACTCGAGTTTTTGTCATTTCTAAAAAGTCAGTCAAATATAGCCAGCTCGAATGTATACTCGTCGCAGATTTCTTCCTTGCCTTCTGCTGCAACCTTACTATCAGACTCATTTTTCTTCTCTTTACATGCTATATACGGATCCCCTCAGGTTTGCAGTTCAAGCCAGGGCCGCGACGTTCACACTCGCGCACTCTCTCGGTCGTGCTTTGAGTTGCAAACGAACTTGCAGAAAACGTCTGCTGGTGGGAAAAGGAAACACCGACTGTTGGTAAGTTCATTCGCCACTTTTACTATATCGAAGTTTCCATCGTTCCAATGGAAGAAAATTCATCAAATCCAATTTTCAATTTTTTTCAGTCCTTTTAGGTTGCAAAAATGACTCGGAAGTCTGTTCTTATCGGAGATAAGCAATTGCAAATTAAAAAAAGGCTTCGGATAATAATGGAAGAATGTCACGATCGCTTTGCGGTTTCCCATGTTTATTATTTTCCAAATTATCGTGTTAATTTGAATTTTAAAGACGAGATGAAGCTTAGAGACACCCGATTCAGAAAATAACACCTTGAAAAGAGTGAGAAAGGGTCGCTAATCGAGGGGATCGATTTTTGTTTGGATAATTTTAGATCATGTCCTCTTCACCCTTCCTACCGCTCTTTATGCAAAAAATCGTTTCGAGGTTCGTAAAGCTACTCTGCAACCCGGACTACAATTTTCAATTACGTGTTTCGCTGTGGCGGATGTCAATTTTGAGCATTTCACTTTTTTTGCTCTCCCATATAAATTCTAGAAATAGATAAATTATCGTTGCGCTACATATGGTCTAATGACAATTATACTAATTAAAAAAAAACACCATTAATGTCCTCGAAGCAAAATCGGTCTACACGTTTTTCCTATTAAAGTTTCCACGAAATTAAAAAATAAACAACGGGCAATTCAGGTGCTTTTTTTTGTTAACATGGCATTATCAGTTAAACGTGCAATTTTTTGTGGTATAGAAAAAGGATTTTTTTAAAATTGATCGTTGATCAAGAATGATTGAAAAATGTCACATTCCTTTCGACAAGACTACGATAAACCGGGTGTTAACGAGGAGATCTGTTCGGCTCGGACGATTTGGAGCTGTTGTCGCGTGCAATTAGAACTCCTTCATCAAGGCCACGAGTACACTAATTATACTCTCCGAGTAATTTCAACGAGAATGGGGTGGGTGGGTGCGCGAAATGTTACGGCATGCGTCACTGCTATAATCTCGAGCCTGAAGTCTCACGCAGTTCCGCGTCAAATTTCAGGCACATGCTCATCCACGGGAGTGCTACGCATCCTAAATCCGACGACCGGGGGCCATCTAAGAAAGTTGCGAGGGTTCGTTGACCCTTTTGTCTCGCACGGTCGAATTCTGTATCTCTGGAATTCGACGTGTTTTATTTTCTGGAAATATGACAGGAAATCTTGATTGCAACCAAAGTTTGTTTCGTTGCTAAAATAAGTTTACGATAATTGATTGAAGATTTTTTCATATTTTTATCGAAAATTGAAGGTGTTCAGGTTTTCGTACAAAATTAAATTGTCTACCAGCAGCAAATGATATTTTCACTTCAATAACAATTTCCGTTTTACAACAAATTTACCGTTTTCCCGTTCAAGAATTACGTAACGCAGTTTAGAGGGAGGGGGGGGGGGAGATTTTGTAAAACATTACGATGCGTAACAGGGGCGGGAAAGAGGGCTTCGAAATACGCGTTACGTAACATTGTTTGTTTATTTAAATAAACAAAAGGGAAATAAGATAAAAAAAACAATATAAAAATAGGGAAGTCAAGTCTCCCAAGTTGGCAACTCTTTTCGTTTATGTTTTACAGGGAATCCCTCGACTGTATTGTACGTCTTTTTTATTTGGTTTTCGTTGTCAGTATTCGTTAGTATTTACGCAGAAGCACATTGCTGTAGCCCGTGTTATAAAAGTGAGTTTGGGTCGGAACCCAAACACAACGGTATTTTAGCGACTTGCCGGTACTTTTGCAACATAGTAGTGACTTTTAGGTAAAAAATGGCCACTTGGGTCACGGCGCGTTCCATGGGGGAGAGAGGGTAAAAAATCTTCAAAAATTTCGTTACGTAATACTTGAACGCCCCCCAAAAATCTCTCGATTGAATAAGAGGAAATGTGAGATCGTAGATCTCGGGTCAGGCAACGAGAAAGAAAGTGCTTGGAGTCTTCGAATTTTCCAGCTTACAGAGTTTTAATCAATGAATCAATCGAGCCGTCTACGGAAAGTGTCTGCACGTCTCGCCATACCATGGTTTTTCATTGAAAGGAAAAAAGGGGGGACACTGTCATAGGTACAGTTGCGCTTGCCGCATTGTTTTCTCGTACATAGGCAGAGAAAGGATATTTCTCGTGTGGTCTCGAGACACGGATACTTTTCGGAAGAGTGAGAGAGAACGACAGAGAGACCGATAAAAAGAGAGACGGATTTCGAGGCGGGGAGGGGAGATAGAGAAAGAGAGAGATCAATTACTATAAACTACGTGCGATTGGATTATCACAGTAGCTGTACAGACATAGTGGGTGCGGGTGTCCTTCGACCCGGAATATATAGATGTCTGCACACATAAATGCCCACACATTCGTTTTCTATAAAGTTTGATGGAAAATGCACTAGACCATTCGTGAGAAACCATCATGTTCAAATAATTCAATTTCTCACGTTTATTATGCAATAATATTACCTAAGATATTGATTTATTAAAATTTTACTGTTTTTTGTAGACTCTATATTCATATAGGCATCGTTGCACGCACATTATATTATATTATAGTTATATAATGTAATGTTACGATGTATTACTACAACGTATTAGAAGTGTAATTACCATATTATCATTATCATGTATTATCCATATCATAAGTTTCGTATTAATTAGTTGTCTATCAGAGCTATTTTTTGTCATTATACCTCAACAAAGTTCCCTTTCAGTATGAGTATAAAAACTCGAACAGATTGATCCGGCGAAAAATTGTGAAACAAAAACGGCCTCGTGTTCATCAAATAACCTTTACATTTTACGGACCAGGCTCGTAAAAATTGTTGATTTCAAGAAGCTCATTTATAAATTATTACATGTCAGTGTAGGTCATCATTACTGATTATTTTCCAGTCTTTTCATTAGTGAAAAACCTTACAGTGGTTATCATACCGACACATTTCAATTTTTAAAAAGACGTTTTCTTCGATTTGAACTGCTTGGGTTTCTTGCCTTTTCACAAAGTTTTTGTTATGTTAATAGCTATCTTCATTAGATGTTTTTTTTTTCAATTCATTTATATAATACAATATTCCCTAAATTAATACATTTTTTTATTTTATTCTGATAAACTGATTCGGACCTGATTAATCTGACAACTGCAGGGAATATCTAATGGGTAGTCTTGAAACCTAGATTTCCTCGAAGGTGTATGGTCGATCATTATCATACCCGCACTTTAAATGATCGAAGAACGCATCGATCATTTTCTACGAGCTTTGATGCCGTCTAATGGACTGACGGCCACTCGATCTGTCTCCCCCCCCCCCCCCCCCCCCCCCCCCCCCCCCCCCCCCCCCCCCCCCCCCCCCCGCTTCGCCTCCCCCCCCCGCGTTGTCATACAATTGGCTACACGATATTCCCCATGAACGTTTCCTCGCTGATTTTTTGTTGCAAGAATCCGAGACGAATCAGGTAGACTCCGTTACTCTTTCTCGATTCTGTTTAGTCAACAGTGCAATATTCATTTGCGAGGACTTCCTCGTTTATGGTAAAAAGCACGTAGTATCGATCAGGTTTTTGTATATAGGTACGTAGATATGTATTACACGTGTAAACTGATCTATACTTTGTATATAGGGCGATTCACAAGTCAAGAGATTCAATGGTACAAGGATTGGACAAACTTTTACTCAAAGATAGGTGGGCAATTTTTTCTTCGAGAATTAACAGGTTATCGTATTTTCAAAATTATTAAAAAAATCTTTCGTCCCTCGATACAATTGAAATTGAAGATAGAAATCCAACATGTGATGCAGAAATTGCAAAGTAAAACTTACGAGTACAACGATAGAACTGCTAATCAAACTTCAAACGCGTTTTTCTGACAACAATGTTTTCCGAAACGATTTCTCAATATTCAAGAAACGAATTGACTGGAAAGTTGGTACACTTATTCTGTGTTTACCAACTTTCAAGTCAAACTACCAGTGTACTGGTAATATAGTCTCGAAGGACGTTTCTCTGTCGACCATTTGTTTCTATTAGTTATTAACAATAATGATATCCATTTCTCCTTCACAGCCGGATTGCCCCTTAAATAATTAACGTAAATTGATCGGATCGTATTATTGTTTTTCGAAGCGAATCTCCACATTACTTGTTATTAAATAAACGAAATACTAAATAAACTACCCACGATTCCCTTCGCAACAGCGTTTATTCCCGTCTAGAAATTTTGCTCAGGCAGCCGGATTTCGGACCAAGTAAGTTTCAAGATGCTGTCCAGAATTCCATATATGAGTCAGCTTGATTAGTACCGGATATTTACTGGTTCAGTGAATCCGAAGCAGGGGTTTAAGAAGGCAAATTGATCATTAAAATGCCCTATCGTCAAACGACTTACCAGCCATTTTTCGTTATCCCCGTATCTTGTTCTTAAGGTAAAAATGAAATAAAAGGTGATACAAATCCAAACAAACCCAAACAAACGATTGCTAATACCTTTGACGGTGAAATAATTTATCTCCAACTGACCAAAATTGCGTCGAAAAAAAAACCATACTTCACTCAACAAAATCCCATGTAACTCGAGAATAATAATTCCAAATGGATGCAAATAGGCTCGGACAGAAAGCCTCGGTTGAGATTCTTCGTTGGTAGAGTTTCCGGCGCAAGAATCTTACGATCGCCCGGTCAATGGCGAGGGCGAACGGTTGAAACAGGATCGAAAGGGTGGTATTTAAACGAGAGTGAGAGAAATATCACGGATGGCTCGAGAGATGACGAGAAAGGAGGAGGAGATTCGAGGAACGTTGAAGAGGCAATGCTCGTGTACGAAAATAACTGACCCACGCGAAGGAGCGAGAGTGTCCCGCGTTTCGAGGATGTCTAGCGTTTTTCGAGCATCTCTCGAGACGTTCGACGTGACGTCACGACTGATGAGCAATACCCAAATGTGTCGGCTGAAGCATTTAATTGTACGAAGAGTCACGAAGACGTACTCGAGCGCTATTGCAATGGAAATATTATTGTCCAGGTTCATGAGAGTCATAATTTCGGTACGTTACATCAAAGGAGGATCGAGATCACTTGTAGTTAGAGACATAGCCTAGGATGTGGTGTCGAACAAGAAATAGGGTACATTCCAAAATCTTTTTGTACTTCGAATAAAAAAGGCATTCTTTATTTTTTAATTTTTACTTCTCCATGTTATTTTTCATTTTTTTTCGTACGTACTGTACTCCCGATGTTTTATTTATTTTATTCGTCTTCTACTATATCGAACAAATCCGAATAAAAAAGGGCATTTTTTCTTTTTTAATTTTTATTTCTCCTTGTTATTTTTTATTTTTTTGTGTGTACTGTACCCCCGATGTTTTATTTATTTTACTGCTCTTCTACTATATCGAACAAATCCAAATAAAACCAAATACGCGCAAACATACTCAAATCTACCCAATCAAATCCAAACAGGCACAAATAAACGTAGAGAACGCAACCAACAGTAAAAAACCGACCTCACGTGGCGAGGGATATACAAGTACGGACAAGCATTGTTCGACGATGTCGGAGGAGTAGAGGTATCGATTGGCCGTGGCGAACGATATATATATATATACCTGCACGCATTGTAACCAATAAATGTAAAAATACGATATCTCGAAAATTAATTCGAAACGTAACAAATCCGTTTAGGGGTTCTCACAGAAAATTAAAAGGTTTGTGCAAAATTTCAGCGTCACTCAGAGAATAACGGGTGGAATCTTACTGAAATTCTTAAAAATCATTATCTCAAAAGCCATTGCGATCGGCTAAAATTCTTTTAAGGGGTTGTCCCTAAATATCGAAACGAAAATCTGTGCAATATTTCAGCTCGTTCAATGACGAATGGAGAGTTCGAAACTTCATCTCTGTAAATTCTAGACAATAGGTACTCCTCAATTGTTCATTTTTTATATCGTCTCAGCCTATAAAAATCATTCAAAAATTTTTTGAAATTCCCATTTCAAAATAGGACTGGATATAAATATTTCGATTCATTAATAAAATTAAGGAATCGGAAAAGGTAGAAAAAAATGTCGTCGCATCCCAGAATTGCAGTCTTCACCATCATATTTCGAAGTGTGTATGTGTGTGTGTATTTAAGTACCGGCTATGTATAATTTCCGTCTAAACGAACTAACGCGATATTGAACGAGCCTAAGGGACTTGTCACTTTTTTTCCGCGCCGTATATATAAAGACGTCGCTCATCCAATTACCGTCTGATATACCGTGCCATCGTGAAACGTCCGGTTTAATCGAACGCGAGTCGCATCGGGGATTAGCGACTATTAGGGCTATCATGGACAAGAATAAAAAGAAAAGACGATACAATTTACGAGTGCTACACGACAAACATGACAATCGGATTGTAATTTTAAGAAAATAGTTAACGAAATGTAGTTCTGAATGAAACGAGGAAAGACGCTATTACCTGCCGAATGATCAAGTGCAAATGATTAATTGTAGGTATAATTGCTAATTGAGATCGAACCCGTACTAGTCTGCAATCCCCCTCCGAGGACGATCATTAATTTTTCGCAATTCTCCAAAGTTCTCAATGAAGGACACAAACTTTCCACGATGATCGTTTGTTTGTTTTTTTTTTTTTAAAGAAAAAACATAAAATTTTGATATAAAAATTGTTTTCCTATTGAGAAATAATCTCCATATATAATTGCATGTAAAATTTGCATTCATAGTAAAAAAAGTGTCTCAATATACATTTTTCGAAATGTAAACTTTTTTAATGTAAAAAAATGTTCAATGAACAAATTATTTTATTTAAAAATAAAGCATAACGATAAGACCTCGCATGTGGTTTCAGAAAAACCGTGGTGAACGGAAAAAAAACCGTTAAAAAATGGCGACGGAAATCGAGTGAAATTAATCAGGCACTTGTCACGCAATAACCGATCGTCGGCCCTATATCTTCTTTTTTATTACGCAATTTATCGCGGTATCAATAATCTCGAGAATCAATCCGCGTTAATAGGTAAATGTACGATTTCGTTGCGATATCAATCCTTGCATAATTTATACTAAGTATATTATATAGTAAAATGCCAATCTTGCAATTTTCATCAGGAAAAAAGAAATTGACAATTGTTTTTCGTTTTCCACTCGCCAAGAAATACTATTCATTTGGCAAACACTATTATAGCAATGTTTTAGACGAACTTGAAGAGTGGAAGCGTGAAAATAATTGGTAACCTGTCCAAACCGAGTAATTGACAAGTGTACCAAGTGAGATCGTCGCGGGTCTGACGATTTCATAAAGGGGAAACCAGTGAAAAAAAAGCAATCGCAAACACGCGGTATGATGATAAAATGCAATAGGGATTGTCGCGACACATACCGGCGAGGAAGAGAAAGAATGAGAAAATCAATGAACTTGTGTAGGACACGTGATACGACCCTATCGTTTTGTCGCATCCCAGACTTTCTCTCGTTCACTTTTCCCTACGAATCTCCATTACTCAATTACATTATTAAAATGAAACGAAAATCTTTCCCAACTTCTCCATTTTTTTTTCAGATACAAAATCTTATTCTATTAATTCAACCTCCAGACAATGTACAACGATCCTACTTTTTAGTACTTAAATATCAATCTTCAAATCCTTTCTTTATCTGTAGTGAAAATCCTGAAAACCTTTTGAAGGATTTACGCTCCACGTTGCCAGAAAATTCGAACGACGAATTTTTTCTCGTGTTCGAACGACGCAATCTCTAACATTATAACATCAAAAGTTCACTGTTCATTCCCTCACGAATACAAAAGCCGCGATCGATTATCTCCCCCCCCCCCCCTCGCTTACAAAATCGCTCCATCGACAAAGTTCCCAAAAAAGCAGGCAAAGAGAACCGAGTACAAGATTATCCACAATGCAGATGTGATTGAAAAAAAGACAAGTACGATATGGATCAACGTTTTAGGAATAAAAGTGTCTAAAGTATGCAATCTCATTATTTAAAAAATCAGAGATATCTGTATTTACCCAGTTTATGATTACCCCACTGTAGATATTTGCGTATTAAGGTAACACGGCCCGTGCGTAGCAAATTTTTCGAAGCCGAAAATAAAAAGAAAAGCTTCGCGCAAAAATCCTCGGCAAAAAGCTCAAAGCTTAATAATTTCGTGCTTTATTAAAATGCTTTTCTTTTTTTTTTTATTATTACCTCTAATAATTGTGATGATTGGCCAGTTGGAACTATCATCGTCGCGTTTGCAGCACCACATGATTAATTTTTTTTTCTTTCCCTCTTTCAACCCCGCGCTCTTGTGTTTTTCGAATTTTTGGATTTTCTAAGCTCTCGTGCCGCGCACGCGACGAGAATGTTCCAGGGATAGGCGAAATGAGGAATTTGTATGGGAATGTCAAAATTTTAGACGGAATTTGAGAAAAGACGAACGAAACGTGTACGAGGGGATATGGCGAGAGTCTCGCGAGGAGTGCTTCAGCGTTGTACGTCTTCGGATGGCCAAAGAGGGCGCAGTGAATCAACACGCCCGTAACGACGTTGCGACGCCGGCAAACATGGCGACGGGGTACGACGGCTCGAGTCGACGTGCCACATACCCCCTCCTTTGCGCCACCTACCCCGTCCCGCGACGATCGATAAAACCGCGAGAACGGAAAACCCAATAGAATGGAACCTCGTGTGGAAAAGGCCTTTAACGTTTTTAGAAAAAAAAGTCGAAAATTCAAAAACACCCTTCGTTTCCGCCAAACACGATTGGAATTTTCTTTATATGGATTTTTATTGGAACACCGCTTAGTAAATTCAAAAGCCCTTTTTTTTAAATTTCGCTTTTGATGTAATTTGGATATTTTTTTTTCATTTTGAATTTATTGTAAATTACAGGTTAAAAATAACGGGTCTGTTTTATAATTTGAGACATTTAGGGAATTTGCATTAAGAATTCTGTGATTATGGACTGCTCCTACGACTTAGGATTTTTGAAATACTTTCAATGTCATTTCCAGTTTTCTACTAGTTTTGGTTGTAAGTTTGAAAGTTTAAAGTGAGTTTAAACCCCTTCTTTAAATCTATTTGTACCTTTTAAAGTTTTAGGTCTTTAATGAAATTCTGACCTCTTTTTCTTTTCCCTTAAAGGGCAATTGGACGTTTATTTGTTGTCTTCTATATGCTGATTTCATCCTGAATCAACATATATAAGATTCAATAAGGAAAAGTATTTTTTTATAGAAAAAGCTTGTTTTCGAGGTCTGAAAATGTTCATTTATGAATAAATTCGAGGATGCACTTCAATTTATTCCTTTTATTTCCATGTATACCCTTGTGGGTTTTTACATATCTCCTTTTCTTTTTTCTCCTCGAGTTCCAATTTTTCTGATATTTCCAATTTTT